>VXAK01016481.1:1922-13263 GCA_013399435.1 Arenaria interpres
ATTCCCTCAAAGGCAAGACTGAGGAGCAACATAATGCAGAACACCAGTACCTAGGAAACCCAGGCAGCCACTGAACTGGAAGTTTTAGATTCCATTTTCTGATTTTGGCAGTTCAATCTTCCTCAGTCTTGCCTTTGACACCTGATTTCTCCTTTTAATCTCAGTCATCATCTTTTAACTAGTTTCTGTTTCTTTCTTCTCAGAGTGGAGAGACATAAAATTCTGAGTAAAATCTGATTACATGATACCGTCTTTAGATGTGAAAATAATCAACTTGCAGAGCACAGACAACATCATTTATAGCTCTTTTTTCTTGATGATGTACATTTCCTGCTGCTGTCCCTCTTTTCTCACGATATCACTTTTCATGGAGGCATAATATGGTACTTAATACACCATGGGCAAACTGTTCCTAAAATGAAACAACATGATCTCCACTCAACCAAGAAAAGAAAATATGATTGATGCACTTTAACTGAATTACATGAATGAAGGTCACAGTGTAGCTTTCATGCTTTTGTGTCATAGTGGTATAAAAGGTAAATCTTAATGTGGATGTGCGGGGAAATCTGAATTAATCATTCAGGCTCTTGGAATCTCTGCTCCCAAGGATAAACGTGTACACTGAGTCTTCCTTCTTGTTAGTAGGGGTCAAATATTACATACATGGAGTAATATAGCTGTAAAATCACACAAACTACTTTTGCATACTAGTCATTCCTGGATATCTTTAAATTCCTACATATTGCAGCAGAAATAACAGTATAAAGGTATGCTTTCAGATCACACAACACTAGGGAACTATACTGCTTAATATAACTCTTAAGTCTCACCAAGTTGTTGCTGTGTATTATTTGAACAGCTGTATGATAAAAAGGATATTCCCATGAGGCTGCAAGGGAAACAGGACAGTAGACTCAGAAACTACCTAAAATCATGTGACATTTGGGCATAATGGTAGTTGCTAAGCCACAAACAATGCAAGTAATGCTATGGGTTTGCCTAAAAACATGCCTATTTTGCACTTTTCTGACTCTACTGCCATTGTAAGAAATATGTCCATGCCAGTGGTGAATTAAGATGACCTGAAGACATCTCTAATCTACATGAGCTGATAAAATATCTTAAAAAATGGAACTACAGATGGAAGATTTCAATTATGCCCTGCTTCCCCCAATATGGTGGCAGTAGTGAGAAAAAGCACTGTAATTTATGAGCCCTGATATTGGCGTTTTAAGTCACAAAAACATATCCACGTGCTCTAAGAAACACATTTCTTTGCTATAAGCAGTTGCTAATCAGAGGAATCTAAGTGATTCATTTGGAAATATGGGATTCAATGATGCTGGTGTTTCTTGTACAGTGTGGATTGGTTAAAAAGTAAGGTTGAATGTCAGAATTGCTTTAGCAGAGGGAATTCTGGCAAGATAAAAACATATGGTTTTGTTAGCAGGTTTTTTGGGGTTTTTTTTGTATTCTGAAAAGAAATCATGAAAATACTCTGGTTGTACTCAAATGAAATGTTTCCTCCAGTCCAAAATTAGTACTTACCGATTTTCAGAATTTTTTTCTTCTTTTTCTGAAACTTCTCTTCCTAGACAAAATGAAACTAAATTTCAAGATCTTGAAATCCCTCATGAAATGGTACTTATGCCCTCTGCTCAGCTCAAATAGTGATACTGATTTTGGACTCTGGGTCATCATGCCCTGGAAGTCCTATTGACAGTGGCAGAACAGTACGGGTGGTCTTTAGGTAAGATTAACCCATCACTATATGACAAATGAAAGAATTTTGTTTCTTGCATAAGGTGCTCTCTCTTTTTTCATTATGTTGTAACATACATATTCATATGTAAATATATAATCCAATGTGAATAATTCCTTGAAGTTTATGAGAAATTTAGCTGGAAAAAGCCAAGACTTATACACTATTATTTTTTTTTTTAACTAATACTGACATTAATAAAATTAAATAAAATTACCCTAAAGTTTTACTTCCTTCCTCCTTTTTTATTTTCCTGTCATTGTAAGGAAAACCATCTTTTAAATAACAATATGAATGTACTAACATACCTTAGTTATAGTTCCATAAAATTAAAAATCTCTACTGTCACATATTACTTCATAATGATTTTACACATATGCATTTTCACCATATATGTTTGAAATAAGCTCTGTATGTATGTTATTGTACTCTACTGCATTTTTGCCCTGTTGATATTTATATTTCAAAATTGAAAGGCTTGCATCCTTTATTCAGTCACCAATACTTGAAATTGAAATGAAGTTGAACCTATCATCTGTGATAAACAATGAAAATAACTTCATTCTCCATGTGTGTGTTACTTTGAAAGCTTCATAAGACATTAATTTAGGGTATTAGAAAATATTTCCTACAACTTTTCAGCATTTACTTATATTTTGACATTCAAAAAGATGCTTTCTGCACTGGAGCTTTCTGAATAACACTGATACTTCTTCCTCTTCATTGTTCGCATTTAAAAAGGATACACACAGTGGTATTTATCATGTTTGTTGTGTATTAAGATACTTTTGCACCCATCACTAATCACCAATTGCACAGCTCCCCATAAAATGGAACTTCAGAGATTGGATTGCTGCTGCAACTTCCATCAGTGGTTTTTATATTTTAATACAACACTCCATTATAGTTAGATCCTCATGTTGAACTCATTAGATATTTATGTGAAGTAGCATATCATTATCTATGTTGCTGAACAGCGATTCTTTCAAACAGTTTGGGTTGATATTAAGTGAAGACAATTTTTGAACTGTTTTAATGTTGTATGCATTTAAGTCTATATGCCTGTTCAGCTTTTTTTCTGCTTTCCTACTCTTTGATCTTTTTTTTTCTTTCACCCTAGTATCATTTTGTTAAAGTGGTTGACAAGAAGTAGAGCTGGCTTTTCAATACAACTGCTCATGAACACAGTTAATTCAAAGATTTATTCTCTTGGGAAGCAGGCAAAGGTTGACATTCCAAGTTCCTTTTATGTAAGAAGTCTGTAATTCCAGCCTTCCCTCTCTCCCTCACCTTGTGCTGCTTTGAAGGTAGCACTAGGACTCTGATTTGTAGAAAATAGGATTTGGACAGTATAGGACTGGTGGGACCTGGAATATTTAGTGTTCTGCAAATAATGCCAAATCTCTAAGTTTAAGCTCACTCAACAGTTTACAAAAGGTTGCAGTACTTGTAGCAATGAAGCGTTGCTTAGCTACATTGCTTTGCTGATTTTATGTCTGCAACCTGCAAATTCCCCTAAAGTAAATTGCAAATTCATAAGACATTAAATAGGCTTTTTTTTTCTACCACTGATTTAATAGATAAAAATAAGTCTTCACTTGCTGAATCTTTGCTTGTTTTGTTGATCAGAGCCTGCTCTATGAAGGCTGAAATGATTTTGGTGGGCTCCGGCTGTCCTAAGTTTTCATATATATTATAAGACACAAATATAATTTCTATTCTGTAGAGACTCAGGACTAATTAATAGAACCACTACCCTAACCTGAATTTTACTCCTGTTGCAAATAGGAGAAAGGTAATTGTAAAGTGCTGTGGAAAAGGGAACATTTGTTAATGGTATCTCACAAAACTGTGATGTTTGGCCTCATAGACAAAGCAAAACGCCTTGACTACATGACTCAGTTGTAAACAACAGATAAATCAATCAGTTTGATGACTGATTGAAGTTCTAACTTTGTCATTTTGTGTACCTCTGGACACAACTCCTCTGAACACGCCAAGGCACATAAATATTTCTCACAGACAAGTAATATGTATAACTGATTCATTCGTGTAGTAGCCATTGTTATATGTAAAGAAAATGGTACTTAAATCTTCTTTGTCAGCTGAATGGGAATCTTTGAGAAGATGCTGAATTTCAAGTGTTTTTCCAGTCCCAATTCCTTGTGCACTTTTAAAATGAAAAATGAAGAGACTATTTTTATGGCAAAATAGACTCACTACTGATATCAACATATTAAAATAAATACATGCATCCTAATTTTTTAAAAAAAAACTAAAACTGAAACACCTCTTGTTTTTTCATGGCTGTTAAGAAGATTGCAATATGATTGAAATAATCTAATTTAGTGCAACTATAGTTTTGTGAGTTTTTTTCTCTGAAATCTGTAGTTTGAATCAGATTTTGTTATGTAAAATGAAAATAATTTAGGAAACCTGTCTATTATTTTTTGTGTTTCTTATTTTTGTAAGAAAACCCTAAGCTTTCTAATCTTTCTTTACTTTTACTTTTTTTTTCTACATCAACCTCTTTCCTTAGTTCCCTAAGTACAAGGAACTTCTTTCCCCTCTCCATGTGGTGTGTCTGAGGACAGACTTTGCGGCTGGCGGTTTCTCTTCTGGAATGCAGTGTCAGGTAGCAGAAAATTGCATTATCTCCTCCAGTCTTGATTTCTGCTCTGTTTCTCCTTTTATGTCGATTGTACACCCTCTTCTTCTGTTTCTGCCTCCTTTCCTTCTTTTTCCCTGTCGGTTTGCACAGCTCAGATTCTTCAGTGGACTTGATGACCTTTTAATCACCGCAGAATCAGGTGGGTTAGTCACAGTGGATAACCGCAAGTGGATAACTGAGAGTGGAGTGCAACAACTGAGTTTGTAGTGTGTCAAGCGTGATTGAATTAGCAGTATCATCTGATTCCTTGTGGTCCAGGTACTATTGAAAAACACCTCATGAACAGTCATTTCCTCAACTATGCTCTTGGCCCCATTTCTTTGCTGCCTAGTTCCTGCTCAAATGATCAGTGGCCTTTCTAGTGATCCTTGTGTCAAAATAGTGCTGCCAGCTGGAAGTGCTATACTGTGAGACAACCTGAGATATTTTTGACCAGGCTGGGGTCCTTCAAACCAAATTTTGGACATGATTGACTCAGAGTGTACAGCCAAAAGTTACCTTATGATTTACTCTAAAGTATGATTCACATACTCTGTCCAGCTGAGGTGTAACCTGTTCCAGTATTTCACCACCCTCATTGTAAAAAACTAACTCCTTATATCTAGTCTAATTTTTCCCTCTTTTAATTTAATGAACATGACCCACTGTCCTATCACAACAGGGCCTGCTAAAAAGTTTCTCCTCATCTTTCCTATAGGCCCTTTTGAAGTACTGGAGGGCTGCAATATCTCCCTGGAGCCTTCTGGTTGCTCAGACCCAGGCACAGGACCCTGCACTTGGCCTTGTTGAACCTCATGAGGCTCACACGGTCTCATCTCTCAAGCCTACCCAGGTCCCTCTGGGTGGCATCCCTGCCCTTGGGCATGTCAACCACACCAGTCATCCACAAACTTGCTGAAGACGCGCTCAATGCCACTATCTATATAATTGATGAAGATCTTGTACAGTACTGGTGCCAGTACAAACCCCTGAGGGACACCACTTGTCACTGATCTCCATCCGGACACTGAGTCATTGACTGCTACCCTCTGGATGTGATCATCCAACCAATTCTTCATCCACCATACAGTCTACCCATCAAACCCATACCTCTCAATTTTAGAGAGAAGGATGTTGTATCAAAAGCCTTACAGAAGTCGAGATTGATGACATCCATAGCTCTTCCCCTGTCCACTGATGTAGTCATATGCTACCAAAAGCTTTGTCAAAAACTTTGGCCAATATGAAGTGACTACAGTGTTACATCAACAACCTTCAACCCCTTTACCAGTGTTTCATGTGTGTCTCTGTTCCTCAAACTACAGAGAAAAACATCCAGCCAAATTGTAAGCATTCCAACACACGTGCAACTATCTTTCTAAATGTTATTTCTCTTGGAGAAGGGAAAAATTAAAAAGTCCAATATATTTTTCTGTGACAAATAATTATATAAATGGCATTCCCATACTACCACTAGATCATAAATTGAGTCCCAGATATTTTACCTGTATTTTATCAATATTGTGTCACTGAAGTACGGTCATTTTCTTACTGCTTCATGTTAATGCAACAATGGTTGAGGGTTTTTAAAATTCCTTAAGCCACAAATGAGAATCATTGGTTATTTGATTTTCAAGGCAGAAAAAAAAAAGAGGAAAGCAAAAGAAAATAGACATTTCCAGTCTGTAGTGTGCTGAACAAAGCAGAAAAAAAAAATAAAAAAGAAAAATATATGTTTCAAAATATATGTTTTGTGAATTGTCATGAGTTTTCATGCAGTTACTTAAAATAATTAAAAGTGTTTATATGCCTATACAAACACTTTGCATTAAATAGTAGAAATATTTTGTGTCAAAACATTAAAAAAGTGCATTTTTTTATTTTTTAGAATTTGTTTTTAAAAAACATAGCACTGAGTGTAAGGAATTTCATGCAAAAAACAATGTAAAAATGAAATTATCTGTCTGAAAAATACTCTAAAGTAAAAATTATTTTAAAGTTTCAAACTCATTGAACTTTGAGAAAAATATTAATTTCATACTAAGGGGGAAAAAACTAAGCACCAGGTAAGCTAGATTTATGTGCCATGTTATGTTTTTTGACCTTTGTAGTGTTATGTAAACATTTTTGGAATACTACTTAAATACAGTCTTTGAAAGCCTTTAAACAAATCGTATAGAAACATGTGATAGATACTCCCTTCTACTGTACAAACAAATACATCCCCTGAAGTATGTTCTTTGGCACGCCTTCCAAATCAGGTATTCATCACAGTGAAAATTTCTAGATTATTGAAAAGAACAATTCTCCGAGGGTCATTACACTCTGGTTTTAGTTTAAGCACATCTTTGGTCTGAAGAAGATTAATTAGTGTCTTCAAATATAATTTAAAGCAAACTGGACATTCGGTGTCAAACAGCCACTGGATATTCAACGTATCAGTTGTGACAGACGGTTTGTGGGACAGATTCTTAGCTCATGTAGATTGATGAGAATATATTAACATTGGCAGAGTGACATTGATTTATGTTGTCTTTAAAATATGAACTGCACATTTTTGTTTTCTTCTTTTGCGTAGTCTGATTCCGTTACAAATGTATTGAGATGTCAGTTCGCCACAACAGTAAATTAAGTAAAGGGCGACATGTTTGCATATGTCTTTTCTCTGACAATTATAATGCTTTCACTTCCAAGAAGTACCCAGTAAATTACGGAAATGTTTCTCCTGACTACCATAAACAATAAATTTTATTAAGGGAGACCTTATATTCTAGCTACACACTAGATATCAATTAAACCTCAAATGCCAATCCATAAGAAGCTGCTGAACTGAAGAATTAGATCTATGAAATGACAAGGAGAGCAGAAGATCCCTTTGATTCAGCATTGACAGGATTTACATGCTACCAAAAGTCCACTGGCTTCTCTAATAGAGCTCATGATATCACCATCGGTTTAAAGAATGATCAGCAGTTTCCCACAGTGCAACAAACCCCTTTGCTCTTCTTTCTGCCCCCTGGACAATGCAGCCTTTGTTTGCTAAAGCAGCAGATCCCAACACTTATGAGATTTTTAACCTTTTTCTGTGATGGTGATTACATTTGCAATTCATGCCATGTGGATTGTGGATGCTATTTTATAAATCCCCATGGAGGGGGGGGAACAGGGAGGAAAGAAAGCAAATGGAGAGGAAAGGTTAAAAAAAAGTAAATTAATCTGTTTAATTCTTCCTGAAAAATCCTAATTGTCCTTTCTTTCTTGCACGTGAAGGTTTCCAAAACACACTGAGAAGTCAGAGCAACAACGTCTCACATCCCTGCTTGTGGATATACCTGCTGTGAGCATGAGAAAGCCAAGCTCTTCTGGTTGATATTGTTCCTGGAGCCCATTCTACCATTTACATCTAGAACAGGACACCTGGAGTTAGGATTTGCATATTAGGGATAACATTTTTTGCAGATGTTTAGTGAGTGGAGAATATGAACAGGAACCACTTGATCTTCACTGCACAGGAGTAACTTCTCTGTGACATCAAAATATGTTGTTAGCATTCTTTGTAAAAAACAGCCTTGAAGACAAAACAGAAGAAAAGGAAAAATTATTTTTTCAGAAAATAACTAGTTAAATATCTTGACCAGTTCTCCCACTTCTTGACTTCTACAGTCCTTGTAATCTGACAGGGATACCAGTTCATTGTAACCTCTAAGTCTTGAAAGCAGGTGGTTTTGGGAGACACAATATTTTGTTGGCAAAGCAACATCTCACAGACACACGATGAGGACCATATGCCTCCGGCCCAGTCATCACTTAATATTTTTTTCCCTGTGATACATGTAAATCTCTGTCAAGTAGTGTGATAACTATTGCACCCATGAGAGAGAGCAGAAAAGCAAGCTGGGCAGACCAAGAAGGATGAAGGGGCTTTTCAAATTTAGCTGAATTTGTCCATTTTCCACTTCCTTTTAAAAGACAGAATGTCAGATTCTATGAGAAGAAAAATAACAGAATTAAGTGTAGAGGTGGCGGCGAGGTGGTGGCAACGAGGCAGCAAAACAGATGTTTATCAACATCTTTCTGTGCACAATTCCAAGTGATCTGTGAGCCAAAGCTGTATTTTCTGAGTTGTAACTAAGGCTTCTGCAGAAATCCTGGAGGCACTTCAAGCTGAGAGACTCCTGCTAGGGACATATAGCTGTTGGGCTGTATCAGTCCCAGAGCCATGCCCCTGAGGAACAGTATAGCTCCATTGTGTAATGCATATGAAACCTATGGATGTTTGTATCTGAGACAGGAACATTAAATATGATGCAAGACTTGCAGAAGTAGTTCTAGCCTTCCATAGCAACAAAATAGACAGACATATATATTAATCTAATTTTCTCTTTCTTCATTTGAGCAACTGAAACAGGAACACAAAATAACTTCTCTTTCCTTGTGGAAAAGCACCCTCAAGTAGAGAGGCTGCATTAAACCAAACCTACTGAGAGGCAGGGATTTCTTACATTTCTATTGCATTTGACTCAAGCTTAAACCAAAGAAAAGTAAATTAAAGGTTTTATTTCAGTCTTCTGCAGTGGCATTTCTTAATGTAGGAGAACACGGGTACAGGTGGTCTGTTGAGATTTGACATGGCAACCATTGTCATCTCATTGAGGTACAGCTTATGGAACAGATGTCCATTTATAGCACAGTGCAAATCTTTAATGCCTTTTAAAAGCAGAGCTTTTTAAAAGTGTATTTCCCAAGGAATCCTTTGTTTTTTTGAGTGAGACAAAAAGCCTCCATATTTTAGGTCTGCAGCTACTGCTGCACTCCCACCCCTGGTGTGATTATTCTCTGAGAAGTCAGAAATGAATAATAATATAATTTTCTTTCAAGCTAATGGAACAACAAACAAATCTCAGACCTCTTGGTTTTTAACAAAGGTTGTGGGTTTCACAAAATGTAATAATTAGGTTCAAGAAAGACAAAAGGTTTCTTGCAAGACCACGAAGTCACCCCTTCACAATCTCAATGCTTTCATTATTTTTAAAGCAGTAAAATATAATTTAATTAAATAAATATTAAATTAACACAAGTAAAAAAGTTTCACTTACACTGAGCACCAGAATAGTCTTAAATGCTACTTATACATAATTCCAAAGATTTCCTTTCTTCTATTCAGTCTATTATAAAACAGTACAAATACATACTGTTTTCATCATTACTCATTGTGAATAATTCTCTCTTTTTATCAGGTTTATCTAAGATGACCAGTTCAAAACTTCCAGGCATTCCAAGTGTAGTAAAAGAGTAATTGAAAAAGTAGTCTCATAAGTTAACCTGTCTGCAATTTTATTTAAGGATTTGCTTATGCCTCATTGACTTTAATATGATAGAAATGTGCATAAAACCTGTATGTGCTTATGTACCCTTCTGAATCAGGGCCAAGACGACAGAAAAACCAAAGGTAACATCTATTATTTCACGTACATAGTCCTACATTTGATTCTTATATTGCAAGGACAATATGTCCTTTCCTCCATACAGTTGGGGTCCACCACATCCTTCCTGGTTAATTGATCATTATGGAATTAAATAGGAAAGAGTGTGAGTTAATAATGACAAACATATACATTAACAGAAGATTTTAAAGGAATAAATGAAAGGCTTCGAATTGACTCTAAATGGGATGTAATTGGTTTTTTTATGCCTTAGAAAATATCCTCGATTATAGTATTTCAGCTTGCTAGCTAGAAGTGACGGTGGTTTCAGGTCATTAGGAAAGCTGAAGCTTGTATGTTTTTTAAGTGGAAAGGTATGGATGGTACTTACTCTGTTAAGTAATAATAGATCTAGGTCCAATTAAACTGTGGGAAATAGAAGCAACCAGGGCAAGACAACCAGATACAACTGGAATAGATATTACTGTTTGTATGAAACATCAGATAGTTTGAAAAACACATAATGAAATGTGAAAATACCTGTTTAAAATCCTTTTAGAATGGGACACTCCCATTACATTAGACATCTAAATATGTCAATACAAAACTTCGGGTTATCATTAGCTGTTTGCTGCTGCAGTGTTCATGTACTTTCTAAAAATACTTGTTTGTTAAAGATTACATACCACATGTTCAGAAATATTTTTGGTTCTACTGCTTTCCAGAAAGAGTGCAAATTACACCATAGATATGGTTTAGCTAATATCACTCACAAAACTCACAGGAAGACAAACATACTGTCTAGAAATGGATCCTCTTACTAACATTAATCACTAGAACATGATATTTATTAAAATGCATATATATACTCAATGGTGTCATGATCAAGGCCTACACCACTAGAGTGCAAAAAGCTCTGCAAACCTAAAAAGCTAATAAAAATACCTTGAGGATAGCATTAATCTTGTTTTACAAACAAAGAAAAGAAGACAGTAAGTACAAACAGTCCATCTTTGCAGTCAAGAAGGATGTCCCCATCCTCTTAAATTAAGGAAAACAACACTAAAAATTGGGGGGTGACTGGCACAACCAGGCAACAACTCATACAGGAGCCATCTCTGTACTCTTAGCAACTCCTCACTTTGACTGTATACTAGGAATTCCTTTTCTTAGGTTTTTCATTGCAGGTAAAATATTTCTTATTTTTTTTCCTTATTTAGGAAGATGCTTTCCAGCTTACAGGTGATGCAAGCATCAGAAGCAGCAGCAGTTGCCAAACAAACTTTTTTTTCATGAACAACAGAGTAAACAGCCTCATAAAATCCGCATGAGCTGTCAGTGCACGAGTTTATGGTTACCTTGGGGCTGCAGCAATTAAAATATGGTATTTGCTTAAAAAGAAAAATGTCAGGCTCTTTCAGTTCTCAGACCTATGAGATGGTTTTGTGTTTTAGCTACTCCTTTTTTGCTATGGGACCATCTGGGATCTGAATATTATTAAAT
>VXAK01016483.1:5008-30733 GCA_013399435.1 Arenaria interpres
GATTCGATAATTGTCATGTCTCAGGGGTTACTGTGTCTCAAAGCTTCAGTAGGAACATCGTGTTGCCTTGCAGATGAGCTCATGTGGCAGGGGGGAGGGCATTAGTGCTATTGTTGTAACCTAATTAAATATTAGGTAATCACACTGTGCCTTCTGCCCACCAAATTCATGTATGTACATTGATGTTGACCTCTGCACTCTCCTGGGCAATCACAGCACGGCAGGGTAACAAAATAAACGTCAGAAAGCGCTAAGGATCCCATGTGATATGGAGTGTCCTGTTTAATACAGGATGGTGTCTCGCAGCTGTATATGGTCAATACAATTTCTCATAGGAAGAGCATGGCTTTCCCTGTGTTTCTGCTGTCATAGGTGTCTCTCTGGACGTACAGGATACTGTGTATTAGGAGAAGGCAGACTTCTCTGTGTGGGCAGGCAAAACACACGTGTGCAGGAGGTCGGATGCCAGACTTGCACCTACTGACAACTTCTCTGAGCGTGTATAGCAAGACAACATTGCGTATGCTCTGAGTCTGAGGTCAGACTTGCTTTGCCTGCATGATTTATCTGTCTGGGACTATGCCCAATATCAGCCTGCAAAATCTGGCTGTGTATGCATGGTATATCAGTCATTTTCAGATATCTTGGGAAGTTATGGGTAGCCAGGATTTGGAAAGATGGTAGGCCACCATGTCAGGGCTTCAAAGAGATCAAAGAATCACAGAATGGTTTGGGTTGAAGGGACCTTAAAGACCATCCAGTGCCACCCCTTGCCATGGGCAGGGATACCTCCCACTACACCAGGTCACTCAAAGCCTTGTCCAACCTGGCCTTGAACACCCCCAGGGATGGGGCAGCCACAGCTTCTCTGGGCAACTTGTTCCAGTGTCTCACCACCCTCACAGGAAAGAATTTCTTCCTGATACCTAATCTAAATCTCCCCTCTTTCAGATTGAAACTGTTACCCCCATCCTATCACTCCACTCCCTGATCAAGAGTCCCTCCCCATCTCTCCTGTAGCCCCCTTTAGGGACTGGAAGGCTGTAATAAGGTCTCCCTGGAGCCTTCTCTTCTCCAGCTGATGTTTCCACACTTGCAATGGGCAGAATTAACAGTGTGCTTGGACTTTTTTTCTTTTTTCTCCACGTCTTGATAGGCATGAATGTTCAATCTTAACACTTTCTAAATCCCCTTCTGACCGTTGTGTGCAGCAGGAGCTGGCGGGTATTCTGCGGAAAAGCCTAGCACTGATTTTGTCCCCTGGGGCTTTCTAAGCCTGTTGTTTGGAGTTTCTCCTGTAGCCCATGTTCCTTAATATTAGTGTGTGGGTTTCATGTCCAGGGCTCAGAGGGTTATCAGTGTTTTTGTGCAAGATTAGATTTATCCTTCTATTGTTGCAGTTATTTTACTTTTCCTTCTGGAGGGCCGCTCCCCTGCTTTTTACTTCTTGCTAGCTCTCAAGGCAATTGTTATTTCAGGCTTGTTAATTGTGTCTGCCAACTCCCACATAGCTCCTGGAGCCTAACCCTGAGCGGGGTAACGTGCCACTTTCTATTGCCCCGCCATTGAATTAGGCCCTGCCTCTCCCAGAATGACATGTACACTCGTCCTTTCTCTCTGCTTTTTTTATTTTTGCTTTTTTTTTTTTTGCTTTTTTGTTTTCTCTGGAGGGTTGTATTGCAACAAGCTTTTACACCTGGAACTGAAAATTCAAGACCGGGCATGTAGGCTGTAGTATCTCATACCCACTCTGGAATGGGCAGAGAAGGGAAATCGTTACGTAGTCACCAGCAGATTATATTTTAACATTAAGCTCGTGAATAGCTCCTTGGAGCCCTGGGATTACTCAGTAATATTTTTTTTTCCTTCTTAATCAAGAATATATGGTTTTCCCAAGTCTGCGTTTAACTGTCAGACTCACCTTATTTGCTTTGGATGAGAGATTAAAGGTTAATGTCACAAGAATGTCATTGCACTATGATTTAAGTGCTCCTTACTTTTAAGGGAGATTACTAGTTTCTGTTGCAACTGTGTCTTTGCTTAAAACCCAACTTTCTACACAAGCTTCTCCATCCTTATTGATACATAGTATTTTCATGAGAAATAAAGAGCCACGAAGTTAGATAATAAAGATTCCTTCATGTGGCTCCGTACATTTACATCATAAAAAATCTTCACCACTTCATGTCATTTGTCACTGTTTTCCAGAACGTCAGCTCTGGCGCTACTTCAAACAGCTACTATAATAAAGAACACAAGATGCCACCAATAACCCAGCATAAAGATACTTCTTCTGCATCCTTGAGAGTGTCGTTCCAGAACTTTCCTGGCCTGAGATGCAGGAGGGGGAAGCAGAGTCATGGCCTACAGTGTCGAAGTCTGATCACTCAAGCTCTCAGGAGGACACTCCTGCAAGAAAGTGCTGCTACTCCTTCTACTCCTTCTGGAGCCAACAGTAAGTGGTAAGATATTAAACCCATGTGATCTGATGACCTTTAAACATTGCAGTATGATTTCCAGAAGAGTTTATTCAGATCCTTTTCCAAAGGCTCCTGGTATCTTACAGTTTATTTGTTGATCACTATTGTTTAAAAATATTAATTAATGTTAACAAAATAAATGCCCCCTATCATGTGAAAAATAAAATTATGCTACTTTACACATGTTCTAAAGTTTGTCATAGGAAAGACAATTTTACCTATGCCTTTCAACATCTTCATATAGTTTTATAATTTTACCAACATAATATGTATACCTATAAACATTAATTTAAATTATAAATAATTTAATATAAATAAAAAAACCTATGGATATTTGGTCTGAATTTTTTCAGCTACAGATACTCTGAATACAGTAAGTCGAGGCAGATTCAGATTGTCAAAAGAACTGCTTCCTTGACTTGCTTTTGAAACAAGTCTTCTTGAATAATATTGCATAGTTATTGCACTATCAGGTAATTTCCAAACATAATTAAAATACTTAATTTTTTAATGAAGCCTTCTAGCAGGCTCAGCCTGCTGAATTTTACATTGGGCCTTTGTAATCCTTAGGGAACAGGGCCCCTCCATATTTCCAAAGGGAGCATTTTCAGGGGCAGGCTGACAGAAAACCTCTGAGATGGAGGAAGTTTTACTGCTTGGATAAACATAATCAAAATAAGATAAAGAAATCATGTCTTCAGTGGTATTCAGCTTCTGATGATTTATGCTTTTCTTGATCAGTGGACATAGATCAGTCTTCTAATTTCTAAAGATGTTTTCTTCAAGGGTTGTGAAGTTCACCCATCATTTTTGTTTGTCATTAGACAGGATTTCTATTTGTACAGATCAGGCTGCAAGTTTTTCTTTTGGGTTTTTTTTTTGGTTTTTTTAGAGGTTTTCATAGGCAGGAAAGAATATTGTATTGTTCTGAGTGACACTGACATGCAAATAAATAACACTGAAACTTGGAAGAGTGTTAATTAGAAATGATTATAAGCTGACTGACCTGACTTGGCATCATGGTATCTTGCCAAACTGGCTTTTTATTCTTACGCGTGTCTGGTTTGTGTTTGTGGTGGGAAGCTAATGATTCCATGGAATTGTTTGGCTTAATCCTCCTCTCTTTGCACTACAGAAGTTTTATGTGAGGAAGAACAAGTAAAATCAGAATGAGGTTCACCGGGTATGACCCATGGTGATCATCCTAAATAATATTTGGTATAGACTTCTATTTTAGTAAGTTCAGGTAGATGATCTATTGGGCCTGTTATTTGTTTGCTTAAATGATATTTATGTTGGTTTAAGACTAGATTACACCCATGTAATTCTACTGGCTTCAGTGCATTAGTTTGGTAATTCTTATTGGAGTGAGATCGCAGTAGGGTCCATTGAAGCAAATTAGCCTTTATTGAAAGATGTAATTAATCAACAACAATGTAAGACCCAACTTGTAACTTCACGTTGCCATCCTTGTGGCTCTGCAAAAGAAGAACAGTTTAGGTGGCAGAAATCAAGAAGGACCGCTGTGTCCAGCTAGACCAGAATCCCACTGAAAGAGGTCCCTCAGTTAAAAGAGAAGCAGATCTTATTTTTACATCTGTATGTTCTACCTAAACATCAAAAGGCTATTTCTTAGAGCCTTTGAAGTGAGATGGGTCTAACACTTGGCCTTCCCCTTGTTCCAGTTCCCTCAGGGACACTGGACCATGGTAGCCACAGGTCTCCCGTGTTAGCCTGCCTTCCCGGCTGCTTGCTGCGCTCATTAGCTGGGGTGGAACACCCCAATGACACACCTATACAGCATCTTGTTTTGGAGTTAGTTGGTAGGAGTGCTGCACGGAGCTGTGTGGTCATATCCTACGTTTAACTACAGGCTTATGTGAGTAATAAGCCAGGTAGCTTACCCAAAGTTATCCAGAATATGTAGCTCAGGTGATGCAAACACCAAACAAACACTGGGGGCCAGTGCTGTATTCAGTAATTGTTGGTGTGGTTTGACATGTCAGGTTGTGAACAGCACAGGAGCATTCTCAATATGATGTATCATACCGTCCTTTTGGCATCTCCTGTTTTTCGTATTTTTTTTGCAATATTTCAGGAAGAGTTCCTGGAGGTTATTTTTTCTGTTTCCTTAGGAAGGTATGTGGTAGTAGCCACAATCTGACATTACTTTACATTTCATTACTCAAAGTACATAAACACAGTATTTTTAACACTCAGGTACCAGTAATCCCCATAGGCCCATGCAAAATGAATGTTATTTGTGTAGATATTTAGTACAAGCAAAATGAATGTCTGTCCATTCCCCAGTAAGCTTACAGTTTAGAAAGAGAAGACAAAATGGGAAGGTAACATAAACAGAACAGTTTGAATAGGGGGGATTCTGTTGTACATTTTTTCCTAATGTTAATGTTAGTCTTTCAAATTATGGGAAAGGAAGTTATTCTTGAGAAGTGATGGGAAGGGAAAAGGGAATACAAATAGTGGCACAGTACTGTGAAGGGAAAGGGCAGAAAAAAATAAATTTGAATTGGAGAAGCTTTTGGTAACTGACTTCATACAACTAATCAATAGCAAGAGGAGGAAAAGCCCACGGTCACATCACATGAGGAGTCAATCCAAAATTTCCAAATAGGTTGCTGATGCTTGCTGGCAGCTTTTAACTCCAGCTGGAAGAAAAGAGCCTCTTTTCTGCACAAACCAGAATTAATCTGTAACGCTTTTTGCCTCCAACTCAAGTGACTTGTGTTAAGGGAGCAGCTTTCAGACAAGGACCCTGGACCGAGTCCTGTTTGGGTACAGTGGAAGATTTCCAGCTGTATTTTAAAGCACCATTCACCTCCTGTGTCTCAACTGGTAATTTGCAGTGGGGTCACTCCCAACTTACACTACTGCTAGGACATTAATGGTCTAAATAACTGCACCTGCTATGTTAATGAGAGTGCGCATAATAGTTCCAGTAATTTAGAAAATTAGATATTGTGTTGGGGTGGGAGGAGGAGAGAAGGGTATAAGGGGTGAGAACTTGGTCAAAAGAAATACAGATTTCAGTTTGCTTGCTGTGTTATTGCTGCAGCGTTATCAGTCCTGCTGGTACAATGCTTTCAGTATTTTCCTGGCTGTATTCAGCTTTGCAGTTGAATGTGTTGAAAAGTGGGAGGGCCTTTTTGAGCAAGGAGAGAGGGAATCAGAATAATGTTAATTAAAAAAAATATCCTTCCTATTTTTTTTTGCTGGTAGTGTTTTAAGATCATGAGATTTGTTTAAGACCAATCCCTGGTGGAAGATAGGCCATTAGACATCCTTGAATCATAAAATCACAAGAAAACAGGACTAGAAGGGAATTTGAGCAATTCATTCCTTGCTCCAGTCTGCAAATGTGTGTCCTGAAATGATTCCTGATAAATGTTTGTCTAGCCCTTTTTTGAAATCCTTCACAGCCTCCTCAAGCAATCTATTCAAGTCCTTAACTATGCCTACTGCTAAAAAGCCATTTCTAATGTCTAATCTAAACCTCCCACCTGCAGTTTACACCCATTTCTTCTTATCGTGCCATGCTGGGCATGAAGAACAGCTTCATTCTCTTCCTCTCTGCATCCATCTTTTATGTATTAGGTAATGCTTACATTCTTCTGAGTGTGCCTTTTTGTGTACATCTGGACTTGAAAACAGGTTAAAGGAAAAAAATAAGAAAAGAATAGACTTCTGACCGAGACGGTTGTTTTAGCCGATCAGGCAGCCTGTGTCTGAAACGAAGGAGCTGGAAAATGCTGGGCAGGGCAGGGTGGTTTGCTTAAGGCGATCTGGGGCCCTAAACATAGTGCACAAGAGAGAGGGTGATGCCTGCCATGTGTTACACATCTCTTATGACAGTGCCTCTTTGGCATTTCTGTCTCACCTGCCCGTGTCTCAGCCTGTATCTCTTACCTGTCACCTGAACCAGGGCCAGGAACTGTAGGTGCTTCTCTTGAGCCTGATTTTCAGTGATTTAGTTCTCTGCTCCCATTTTTAGTTCTCTCCAGATAACTAAAGTCAGAGATGGCTAAGAAAGACTGGGAAATGAGAAAACTTGAAATGTAGCAGCAGCTACAAGTTGCCCAGCTGGTGGGGACAGAGTTGGAATGAGGGCAACGCTCCTTCATTCAGTCCTCAAAAGTCAGACTCAAATATATGCCAGGAAATAGCTTCCTCCTTCCTTCTTCACATCTTACAGGTCCTGGCAAATATCCCAAAAACTGTTGTCCAGTGACTGAGCCGATACAGGCAGGACACAGGAACAACCACAAAACCGTGGATTAAGGGCAAATAACAAATTGAATGTCAATACCTCATGGATCGGGGAACCTCTGAAGCAGCACCCGGGCAGAGGCAGGCAAGCAGGGGATGCAGGCACCGCAGAGCCAGAGTCCTTATAGCAAGAGAGTCCTTGTTAGCAGGGAGTGAGGGAGTGAGAGAGCTCCCACTTGCTGTTTGGGCCTGTATTTCAAGGATTCAGGCAGGCAGAGTTTTCTCTGGCGGGCAGAGAGGCTTTGATCTCTTCAACAGCAGGGCAAGAATCCTAGGCGTGTTTGATAAGGTGCCCCTGAGTCCATCCCAGGCCTATGTTATCTAAGTGCAGATGTTCTACTTGTTGAGCACACAAAACTAAGCAACAATTAGTGTGATAGATGTGTTTTCCAGCACCCCACATGCGAGTCACTGGAGCGTATTTACAGTCCTCCTCGCCAATTTTCCGTTACTTTCCCACATCCAGAATGATCACCAAAGATGAGTCCCTGACTGGTCTTGGGTCCCTCCTCCCTTTGCATCCATATTCCAGAGGCTTCCTGAGCATCCTGCAGACGTTGTGGTGGCCCCGGGTGCTTGGGAGCATCACCCTGCTTGTCCTGACACACTTGGGCTGCCCACTGTGTCCCCTCCCAAGTGTCTGCAGCTGTGCCAGCCCTTCCTGAAGGTATTTGTTCAGAGTATAGGGAGTCTAAAGCTTAATGGTTACACAATTTAAATTATGTACTATGTTAGCCTGTATAATTGCAAATAATTTACTTGGTGCTGCCTGCACTTTGGATGCATGGACCAGCTCTCCAGTGCTCTAGGTCTAAGGTATAAATGTGTGTGGGTGAAACGAGCCAAAAAGATAGAATAGGCATGAATAGGCACTGATTATTATTTTTTTTTTTTGTGATGAAGACCATAAACTTACTTTTAAATTAAAAAAAAAATTAATTTAATTTAATTTAAATTAAAAAAACCACCGTAAAACTCACGTTCTTCTGTGTGATTCTGAAAGCTGGGACTTGAAGCGTAAGACTATAGTTTCGTGTATACTGCTAGAATGTTTAGACTTTCTTTGAGTGAATGTGTTTATTAAGAATTGGAGAGGAAATAATTGATGCTCCTGTCGCCTAATTTTTGGAAAAGAAAGCCAATGGAAATTGTTCCTCAGGTCCATGAAGACTAAAATTGCTTCATTCCACTCTAGCAGTGAAAATGCTTCACAAATGTGTAGTAAGACAGAATCTTGCCTGTAGACTAAATTTGAAAGGCAAATCTCCACTTTGCTATAGCTTCTAAAAGAGCACAGTTTGTATGAACTCTGACCGATTTTTATTTTTATTGAGGAAATGATTCCCTCATCTTGGAATGGGGGTGGCTATTAACATTATGGGTATAGGAATTGGTATTATCTCTGATTATATGAGTCTATTTTGAAATAAACCTGAAAAAGTCCTCCATGCGTAGAGTTTACTGTTGATAACTGTGACACCCAGTGGTCATTTAAAGAACCATAATAATGTATTACAGAATGACTGCAGCGAACCTAAAGGATACACAAAATACTGAGGTGTACACAACAAATATGTGCTTTTGAGGGTAGTCCTCTTTTCCTTGGTAATGTATACAGGCAGTAAAAATAGGCTGGTTTAGGAGTTATAAGACTTTCATCCATTTTACCATATTTAATAAATATATGTATTTGCTCTTATTTGTACAAAGCTTTTTAATATCTTGTGAGGCTGAGGTTACAACTCTGATAAAACACGCTGGACGACTGACAAAAAGTTGCTTTATCACTGTGAGGTATGAAATGGCTTTTAATTCTTGCTGTCGAGAAGCTGGGCTCCTAAGTCTGGGAGATAAAGGGACCTGGTTTCCCCTCCTTTGTTTGCCACTGACTCATTGTGTGGCTTAAAGCAAATTGCTTGTGTGCGTGGCTGATAAGTACTTCAGTCAGTACCTTCATAAAGGTGCAAGGTGTAATTAGTATTAGTCTAGGCGGCATTCACCTCCGACCATTTATGCCATAGTTAAGAGTGATTAAATGATGTGCTGTGTATAATGCGTCATATTTCTATTCCAAAGCAGAAGATTACTTTATGTGCTGTGTTTTATTACAGAGCACTGGATACAAATTTAGTCCAATATACCTGGTAAATGAGAAATTCAGTTCTATTGTTTATGGGTTACTGGCCATAAAATACTTACTCTTCGTGGCATGTTTTAAATAAAGGAATACAATCAAGGTTCATAATATTTGATTTCAGTGGACCAAGCAGCCCATGCCCATTACATATATTGTTCTTTCTGTTGTTTGGAAATGTCTCGTAGAACTACCAAATCTTTTTCTTACCAATAAGAGGAGTTACACAGCAAAAGGAGCAACGTCAGAAGGCATCCAGTTATAAACCTGGAGATGAGACAGAGCCGCAAAGTCAGTTATTGCCTAAGGCCCTCTTCTTGGCTGCATTGGCTGTGTCTATACCCTGTGCCTCAGGGGTGCTCTTCAGCTCCCTGTCTACAGCCAGAATTGGGGTGACATCTGAATTCCCACCATTTATTAATCCTTACCCTACCTTCTTTCCCTGCAGGGAAACTGCCGCCAGAAAGGGAGCAATGAGACATTCTGGCAAGTCCGCTCCTATCAGCGTGAGGGGAAAACCAAGACAGACAGACATATAGACAGACAGACACATGCACGCTGAAAGGCTGTGTCACAGCATTACTTTCCAAGAACATCAATATTAAAGTTTTCACGCTTCTTTTAACCTTTTATGACCATCAGTGTAATTTAATAAGATCACACAAAAGGAAATATTTAATTGTCATAACCAAAATCCGTAAATGCTAAATTAAACCTAAAAATCCTTTAAAACAACTGCACATTTTGGAGCTAAGTCAGTTTATCATGAAAAATACAGAATTTTTATATGTCATTAATTGAATTCCTGTAACATTTAGTAGTCCTGGTTTCAGATCCTGCTGTCCTGATCTTTACAAGGACACAAAGAAAAAGCCAGTCCCTGCTTTCACCAGCTCACAGTCTAAAGATGCCGCAGGTAACACCAGGTGGAAACAAAAGAGTGCACCCAAAGAAAATGAAATAATACTTCATAAAATGCATTGTTTAGTCTGTAGACTAATAGATTCTCATCTGGTGTTCTTAACTTATCTGGTTTCTGAAGAAAAGGCAGAGTGGTTTTGTCTTCCCGCTTCTGACAAGAACAAAAATATGTGCTATAATGCCGTTCTGACATAAGAATATGTGCTGGTGATCACTGGTATGTTGATATATATATGCACTTCATACAATTCTAGTTCAGTGTCTGGAAGGAGACTGTGAACCAACCTTTTGCTCTTTAAATTAACCCTTAAATGTGGATATTTGCTACAAATATTTGGTTTTGTTTAGGGTCCCTCCCCTGTTTATTAGATATTCAAATGACTTGAATTCTGGCTCTGGGTTGTAGATGCTGGCTCTTGGTTGGGTTTTTCTTCTTTATATTACATTTCAATCCTCCCACTTGTTTTTGTTGTTGTTATTGTTGCTTCTTAGCCTTAAACAGTTTTGTTTTAGTCCTCACAGACTGGACGAATCATGGTAGAAACCAGTTAGTCTTCTATTTTGTTTATAGCCTTTTTTGCGAGCCAGCATAAACAAAGCCTTGGGCAATTTGCCATCCTGTTCTAGACGGGATGTCTAACAAGTGTAGTAAGTGCAAGACCTTTTGTTTACATTGTGAACTGAGTTTGGGTTTGGTATTCTTTATTCCAGAAGTGTTTTCTTATCCTATGAGGAGAAAGCTACTATCTCACAACGAGCGAATCTGCATTTTTAGATATAAGAATATCCAGATACATGGCCAGCTGGAAGAAATGCATTCCGATATTGAATTATAGGAAAAAGAGTATACTGAGCGAAGAAAGAAGTGTAACAAGTATGTTGATATTTATGTTACTTTATGTGTTGGGAAGAGCATAAGTATAATGTATTTTATCCCTTCCTGCACACTGGGGCCTGGAACTCACTGGAAGGGAATCTCATGGTGGTTGTTATTAATTGCGGTGATGCAACACACCAGTGGCTCACGAAGTCTCTCTGATGTCTCACTGAAACCAAATGTTTCAGATACATACATAAATATCATAAAGTACATTTTTTCCAATAAACCTACACCCCTACTGATTAGCCAGTGCCCTGGGGTCTAGCGATAATAAGACCTTCTGACTTAAACCTCATCCCTCGTCACACCACCCTTCTGTCACAAAACAGCTCTTCCAGTGCTCATGTTCATTTCAAGAGTTAAAAATTATCTCCTCGCTCTCAAGAGCATCGAGGCCTGGCTCCTTGCAAGCGGTGGCTGCTAGATAAGCGCATTAATTTATTAATTTAAAGGAGAGAAAAAAAGGGGGGGCAGAGAGAAAGAAGAGAGCTTAGAACTGGGAAAAGAGCAAGAAGGAGGCTGGGAGATCAAAACAAGTGGATCCACCCTCGTAATCTTCTTCTTGCACAACCCCTGACACGGCTGTGTGTGGATGTGTTTCACCCTGAAAAGAGGTGAAAAGAGGACAGACCACTGACAAATATGATGGTCAGAGGAGATAGAAATGAATTTTTAGACTCTGCAGTCCCTGCAGCCAGTACACTGAGTAAAATAACAATTACAAAGGATACAGCAAGCAAGTTGATTTTATATCAGGGTGTAACAGTTAATAATTGCCAGGCCAAACTCCTGCCTTCTGGTGTTTTGAACACTGAAGTATAAAAATAAAATGTGTGAAATCTAAAGTAGGGTATCTGGCTGGTGGGAGTGAGCAAGATTTCATAAAGGATGTTTGTTTCAGTACTGCTACAGCAGATGTGATACAGATCACACCATCTCACCAAGTCACAGGAGTTCAAGAGTTGAAAATGGCTGCTTAGGGCTTGTGTGTAAAAATAAGTGTCAGAGAAGCTGGATAAATTCTTTTCCCTTGAAGTTGAAAAACCTTCTCAGACCTTACAAACGACAGAAATTTCATCTTGTTCACCAAAAGCCTTTACAGAACAGTCAGTGATTTGGAGTTTCAATGTCAGTCCTAAAAGCCTTCCAACACGAGGAAAGTGTGAGATGATGAAACATCCTCTGCTTCGCATCTGTTTAAAGCACAACACAAGCCTTTCATAGCACCAGTGTTTTCAGGAATATAGGAACCTGTCTCAGTCAGCAAAGCAGGACTGTTCCGTCTCTGTGGAGTTTTTATGGGCTTTTTTTTTCGTCTTCAAGCACAGACAGCAAAAGGAGGAAGTAATTGATTGACTGGTTCGTTGCTGTGACTGCTGAACAAAGGGTTTATTGACAGTAGAAACCACTTAGACATTCTTCTTCTAGAAGTCGTCTGCCACTCCACAAAGGCTCAGATGGGGCACTGTAGCTTTGCTTCTTCTTCACTTGTAGTGTGCAGTATTCCAGGAGAAGTACAAGGAAAGAGGAAAGAAACCAATGAAGATATCAAACAAAAGTTAGGGATATAAAATTTCAGCCACTGATTATACCAGGATTTCAGCCCAGCTGTGGATTTCAACCCAGCTGTGCTAGAAATCTGCTGCATTACATTGGACAAGCCGTTGCACCTCTTGGCACCTCACGCCCTTATTTGATTTAGGCCAGACGTTCATGATGACCTTCAGCCAACCTAAGGCTGTAGCACTGCCAAAAGGGACATTCCTCCCCCTTCTTACATCAGGCCAGGCACCCACATGACCATACAATAAACCGATCCAACCGAAAACCAGCTCTAGGAAAAAAACCCCAAACATTCTATGATTCTAAAAGCTTATGTAGATGCACCCAGTGCATACCTGGGCGTACCACTGATGCTAATATTTTTTGAGACCTCTGAATGCTACCATAATACAAAAGTACTTAGAGTCTATTTAAACTCTCTTGGGGCGAGAGCCAGAAATGTAGCATATCCAGTGCTGAGTGAGGAAAGAGGGACCACAAGGATTTCATGTGTTTTTATCCCCACAAAAGACTAAATATTTTCTGTGGTCCTGCTTCTGAGCAATAGAGGTATGCCAAGGCTGAAGCTCAGCTCTCTGTGCAGTTCCCCTGGGTGATGATGCACCCAATGCTTTCACAGAATCATAGAATGGTTGGAAGGTTGGAAGGGACCTTAGTAATCATTGAGTTCCAACCCCTGTGCCATGGGCAGGGACACCTCCCACTAGGCCAGGCTGCTCAAAGCCCCATCCAGCTTGGCCTTGAACCCCTCCAGGGATGGGGCAGCCCCAGCTTCTCTGGGCAACCTGTTCCAGTGCCTCATCACCCTCACAGGAAAGAATTTCTTCCTGATAACAAGTCTAAATCTCCCCTCTTTCACTTTAAAACCGTTACCCGTCATCCTGTCATTCCACTCTCTCATGGAGTCCCTCCCCATCTCTCCTGTAGTCCCCTTTCTTGCTGTTTGTGGTCATTCCTCTACCAACACACAGCTCTGTTGTCCTCAGCTCCTGGTTGCTTCACCATCTGTCAGTCTGTGGGCTCACACTCTAGTTTAAATGTGTCTTTTTTCAGTAAAATCCATAATTTGCCCCTTGGGGGTGTTCTGTGCAGTTCGGTGCACTTCCTAATATTTTCCATCGGTCACTCTGGCAGTAAAAGAAAAGACAGCAGGGGGCACCAAATCTGCATAATTCTATTACAATGACAAGTTCTGGACCATGCTCATAAAATTTAAGTTATTACGCATACTCTCAGTTTAACACCTGGAATTTATTTCCAGCGTGGATATTTTTTAAGATATCTCTTTGCTTCTCAGAAGCTACAATGGTGAAAACGAGCGTCAGATTTCCACAAATGTAGAAATCTGGGCCTGTAGCAGACATTTCTTCTGCTGGTTGTCATCCTGCTCCCTTCCCTGGTGCTGTAGGCTCCAGAGCTCATGCCCTGAATCTCTCTCTAACACTAAATTTGAGAAGGCATTTGTCTTGGCAGAATTGGATTAACTGAAGGCTTTGCCTCTCAGTCCCAAAGTGCGCTGGTCTTCTGTGAGAAGATTTTCTGCTGAAATCAGTGTCAGACCTTCTAAAGAACTTAACCTCTCAATGGCCATACAAAATGTTTTCAAGCCTAGAATAAGTGATGTAGCTTAACTCTGCTACCGTTCTTTTGTAGAAGCTGGAACTCAGCTTTCTTACAACTTACCTTTTAATTAAAAAAGTCCTCTGCAAAATAAAAATGAAACTCAAAAATATTCTCTCCTGGTTCTTTGACTATTGGCTTCAATGTAATCTGTGAGGTATGGATCTGATTCAAAAGCCTTCTTTGTATGAGTGGTTCACAGTCATGGAGCATCTGTAGACACACTCAGAAAAGCAAAATCTATTAGTTTTGTATAAAATACATAGGAATTATTTGTATTTTGGAAGTGCTTCAGGATTGGATCCTCATTTGATAACATACAAAGACAAGTAACATTGCGGTTTGACAGACACTTTGAGAAATCTATTAATTGGGAACTACTAGTAGTGTATTTCTAGTAAAGCAGAAAAAACACATTCAAACCTTGATGAGATGTTCACCACAGGATTTTTTTCTGCCCTGCCCTGGATTCATATTCTTCTATTTCTTTGAAAATTCAGTCACTGTCTAACAATGCCTGTCATGCTCTGTGTTGAACTGATGGCACATGCTCAGCTGCTCTGTGCGGGTACAGACAGTCCCATATATTTGGATTTGGTGACATTGGCAGGTCTGAAATGTTAAAAGCAGGACCTAGAAATCATGTGTGCTTTCCTCCGAGGAGAGATCTCATCACTGGATTACTCTTCGTGATTGGTTTACTGCGTCTTATTGCAGCATTTTCTCTTGGGGTTCATGAATCTTACATTTTGGACTGTGCAGTTTCACTGACGTTACAGCATTATTGTAAAGAGAATAGAACATTAAATATTGGGCAGAGTACTCACACTGCTGTAATGGGGATTGCATAAATATTCAGTGTAAATAGACTCTACGTTCCCATTGATTTATTTAGAGAAAGTTTACAGCCTTGAACTTTTAGCTTCATTTGTCCTACTCACAATAGCAGGATAGAATAATGATTTCAAAACTGTATTTTACAGTCACCTGGCAAGAACTGTGTAAGACTCTTGATAACAGATCTGAGTTGTTCCTTCATCATCTGCAGAGTTGCTGTGTTTTTTCTGTCTCTGTAGTTTTTAAACCTTGTCAGCTTGAAGTTCAAGAAGCTGGAGTCTTTCTTACCTGTGATGTACTTCATCGATTTTTGTAGCAGGACTGCTAAATAAAGTTAAGAAACCTGCAAAAAAACCTGATGCTTGGTAGCAGTAGATCACAGAATCACAGAACTGCAGAATGGTTGAGGTTGGAAGGGACAGCTGGAGGTCATCTGGTTCAACCCCCTGCTCAAGCAGGTTGCCCAGGACCATGTCCTTGAATATCTCCGAGGATGGAGACTCCATAACTTCTTGAGCAACCTCTGCCAGTGCTCTGTCACCCTCACAATACAAAAGTGTTTTCTGATGATGGTGACTGTTGCCCCTTGTCCTGTGTTCAGACATCTCTGAAGAGAGCTTGGCTCCATCTTCTTTGCACCCTCCCTTCAGGTATTTAGATACATTGATATGATGCCCTTGAACCTGCTCTTCCCCAGGCTTAATAGTCCCAGGTCTCTCAGCCTTTCCTCATATGAGAGATGCTCCAATCCCTTATCATCTCCATGGCCCTTTGCTGGACTCACTCCAGTATGCCCATGTCTCTCTTGTACTGAGGAGCCCAGAACTGGACACAAAATGCAACTCATAGGATAACAGGACCTTTTTTAAAAATTTGAGACATTTCTTTCTTCCTCACCTTTCCATTGCAACCTGCCTTCCGGGGGCTAAGTGGCTTGTCCTATATAGCCATAACAAGTCTGATTTTCACAAACAGGTAATTCTTTGCTGGGGTTTTCCCGTTACAAAAACTGGTGGTTAGATGTGTCTAAACTTCAAGCAGACATACACAAGAGATCCAAGGATTTCCTAACCACTTCTTCACCATACGGGTCAGTACCTTGCACTGCTTCTAGTGGTAATCCTCTCCTGTCCCAGTCATATTTCATCTTCTTCTGTCTTTCCCTCACCTCTCCCACTTCTCTTTCCCTTCTCCATTCATAATATAGTATCTAGCAGTCATAAACCAGCAGAATAATAGATGGCTGTAAACAAAGCAAAGTTGGAGCCAGACTGCTCTGAACAGCATGGCTGTATCTAGGCTATTATTTCAGGCTTCTGTAAAGACGTCACATACATCGAGTAAGCCTTCAAAGGTTTACAGTTCCATCCAATTTCAAAGACATGTCTGTGCTTTTCCTCTTCTGACCCCTCCAACAGGGCAAATAAGAAAGTTCTCTGACCTTGGTTGTTAGAGCAATAAGTATATAAGCAAGAGCCTGATGATTAGCAGGGGAATCTCATCGTGCTTGGTTCACTTCTGAGTTTTGCAAGGCAGGCATCTTCCTCAGGATGCAGTGGTCCCACCTCTTCAAGGCAAAAAATGAATTTGTGGACAACGATGATCTGAATAAATTTTCCCAGTGACTTTTGTGATAGACTTTTTTGTCTTTCTGGGCATCTATTAGCCTGCTAGTCAGCTCCAAGCCACCTCCCCAGTTTATGGACATTTTAACAGAATGAAATTAATAGGATTCCCCATCGGGTGTGAACTTACAGTTAACTAATTCACACTGTTCTTGCTGGAGACTCTTTAATGCTAAAGGCAAAATAGCTTACTATACTTGCAAAGCAAGATTACCTTCTCCTTGCAAGACAAAGTGGCCTTAGTGGGAATTAGGACAGCTAAGCTGCAGTGCTTGGAAATTTACACCCTAATTATCACAAATTAGCTTCCCTATCTGGGCCAGAATGAATATATGAAGAATACGCAGGGGGTTGTCCAGCGTGTTACCTTTTCCTGCAGCATGATCTCTGCTGAGATTTGTCTGGTCATATTCAGATCACCACAGAAAACTGTTCCCAGCTCTAATCAGCAAAAATCCATCCATCCTGATTTTCAGTTCTCTGCAAGTACAAAGTACCTCTTGGGAGGTAACATACATATACACGTTAGTGACAACAGTAATGAATGCTTCAGAAGCCAAAATACACGCCCTCCCACCTAAATACTTGCTGAAAAATATTTTTCTTTAGATAACCATGCCCACAAAGAAAACCTGCCTGAAGTCAGCTTGATTTTGAGAGCTGCTTAAATTGAAATCTAAAGCAAAGTCTTACAATATCTATTCAGGAAAAAAAAAGGTCATTCCTATTATGTGGGGTTTTTTCACATTAGTTTATAAGGCATTAATTTAGGTAACCCAGTCAGCAAGAAACACATATATAGCACCTACCCCTCTGAACCAATTAGCTTGCTGATGTCAAGGCAGTGACGATAATGGAAGGCAGTTGCAGGTTAAAGCAGAAGAGAGCTTTGTTTTTCTGTAGTAGAACTAAATGCCTTGAACTGAGAAATGGAATTTGTGTGTGTGCGCAGTACTGTGACTCACGATAGTTTCTTAAAGGCTGTTTAATGTGCTGAAGTTGACATGAGTCATTGTTCTCTTCCCAGGTAATGACTAGTTAAGATCACATTTAGCTCTTCCATTTCTGTAGTAATCTCCGAGACTTGTATTTCATTGATCTTCCAGTGAACAACTGCTTCAGAGCCCTGAGTGACAGGTAAAAGCTTTAAGAAACAACACGAGAGCTCCGTTTGGAGAGCACGGATGACTGGAGCTGGCACTGTTACTGCTCAACCACTTCTGTCTCAGAAATACAAGTGACAATTGGTTTAACAAAAGAAAGCATACCTTGTCCTTACTGATTAATGTAGGTACAAAATATATAGAACACAGAAAAAGGCAACTCTGAATGACATAGATTTTATATTAACTTCCAAAAATGAAACCAAAAAGGGCAGAACTTTTGTTTACTTCATTGCAATCACTGTCGCTCCCAGCTATTCCTGGGGTTACATCAAGTATTTCACATGGCATTTTGAATATTCACTTAAGATCTAGACCCAGACTTTGATTATCTGACTCTTGTGGTCTAGGCAAGTTTATTCAGACTTTTCAAGAACACAGAAAGAAAAAGAAGACAGGACCCAAATGAAGAGAATATATTTGTGGTATAAAATGCTCTAGAACTTCCTACCAGGATGTCAAACCTTTCCTGTAGTCTTCTTCATAAGAGATGGGTAAATCGCAGAGAGTCACCTTGTCTTGCTCGTTCTGCTTCAGACTAGAAACATTTTATATGATGTTAAAAACAGGGTGGCTAATGTATTAAAGGTTTATATTTAGAATAGGAACGATATTTCAGCACAGCATTCTCATGAGACTTCTTGCTAAACATCTTCCCACTCCTCCATTGCCACCTCCAACCTTTTCTTCTGATATTTTTCCAATTTACAAATGGATTCTTCCGTTCTTGTTGTCAAATGCTAAAATAGTTTTTATAAGTGACTTTAGCTGAACTGACTAGAAATTCTAAGTGATACAGAGTGCTACAATCATTAGTTTAACTCCTACAGTCAAAAATATCCCTATTTATGGGGTTTTAGTTTTCTCTCTGGCATAACATGAGAAATATGTTTCAAAGTTAGAAAAGCTTAGGGGATCAGTTCGGACAATCCTTAATTAAAGTCAGCATTTGATAAAGAGTTCTGTTATTGATATGCTAATAATACAGCTCATGTTTTTGGGGTAATTGATTTTTTTTTCCTTTAACAGAGATCAGTAAAACCTGATGCTAATTTAGCAGAGGCAGAGAACAAGGAGGCCGGGTTCAAAGGGCCCGAGCTGATGGCAACCAGCATGTTTGCACTGTCAGGGCAGCGCACACCTTCTCCTTCATTTCATGTGACAGATGTACCCACCTCTCATAAAACTGCAGCAAAAGTGAAAAAAACTTTTCCTGAACAAATACAGCCATAATTGAATGTTTATGTATTCATTAGTCAACGCTTCCATTTATGCAGACCATATTGTAACTATTCATTTCTGTGTGCAAGTTAAAAATGACTAAGACCATTAATTCTGTTAGAACACATATGTTGGTTTGGTGAAATACTGAATTTTTTCCGAACTATAGCAAAGATACCAGGCCTTGGTTTACTGCACCAGCTTGTTGTTTTCTGGACAGCAGGGATGAGCATTCAGTAGCAGTCTCAGTACAAAGAGATAAAGAGGAAGAGCATTTTTTTAACAGAAGAGCATTTATTCTTCCTCTGAGAAGGAGAACTGTTGAAAGGCGTCACATATTTGACTCTGTTCTGGCTTCTCTGTTCAGAATGATGGAGCCATGAGGTGTGATCTGATACAGCCTGCAATGGGTGGGAGCAGCCAGCAGGGCTTGTACATCAGGCTCCAGGGTAGGAAAAAATGAAACACCATTAAAATCAGAGGAATTTAGGCTAGAATATTATTTCAGTGTTTGGACAAATGCATTTATGCAAATTATCTTATTAGCATAGCTAGCTCTGCAGGATCTTCAGTGACTGATGAAGGATTTCTCATAGGTTACTTGTTCAGAAGATTCATTATTCCATTTTCATTCCTTTGATGGAATTCAGTTAGTCACAGTTGATAAAAGTTGGAGCCCACTCTCTCCCCAGCACAGACCTAAATTAAATTCCTTCTTATCAGGATTAAACAACATTAATATGAATTACTTGTGTAAAGTTTCCATGTACTGGTGAGAAGCAAAATCAGGTAATATCAAAGGCAGTTAAGACTGTTTCAGATATTCCATGTTAAGATCTTACTTTCCATTTCCTTCATGGTCTTTCACTTTTATGTTGGGCTTCCTTTCTGGGCTAAGGTTCTTGAACAGCTCAGAAAAACGTTCAGAGAAAAAAAAAGTAGATGTGTTATTTTCCCAATGCTGAAAATCTTAGTAATTCATGGAAGGCCCCTGGCTTGTATATGTATTGGGAGGACTCCACATGCAGAGAGAAGAAACTTTTGTAAGATGAACATGACTTCTGCTGCAGCCAAAAGTAATTATTGTCTTTGGCTAATTTTAATCCACAAATTTTAATTTCACAAATAGTTACTAGGAATCTGTTGGAAATAAGCAAATTCTTTTTCCATTCCATTTCACTGATTCTCCTTTAAAGCAAGACCTCCCCAGCAATGCTTAGTATCCTGGTAGGTAGTTCTCCACTGGTGAGGAAGCAGTCTTAACGAATTCCTGGGAGACAAAAGCTGAATTTGGAGGAGGTGAGGAAGGGGGAGGCAGCAGATGGACCAGACTGAGACTATGAACTAGCAAGAAGATAAAGAAAAAACAGTCTAGTGGGCAAGAACCATGTGACAGAGGGAAGAGGAGGCTGGAGAAATAGGGCAGAAAAGCTTAGCTTAGGACTCCAGAGATGCAGCGAGATCTGTGCTCACAGTATTGCTCCACTGACCCTGCAGATAATGAAAAAAGTCCCACATTCCCTGTTCTCAAACATTCTATTTGCCAGCAAATTATCAGTGGCGTGCACAGTCAAAATGTCTATCGCGCCTGTGTGGCACTGGTTATGAAAGCGTGGGACAGAATGGTTCCCAAGATCAGTGAGTTCAGGTGAGTCATCTGAGCTGCACATCTGAAGCCCCAGTTTTGCCAGTGACCACTACGGGCATGAGCATAACAGTGGATGATTCTGGTATTGGCTCGTGAGTGAACAGTAGAAGCAAAGCAGCAAAGTGTCGTGCTCTCAACAGCCTTATTTTGCTATTTAGGCAGTTTTCTGTATTGCTTATTAATTTATGCTTTTTAAAATGGATGTCAATAATTAACCATGGGGATCATAGCCTGACAGGAACATTATGAAATTTAAAGTTGAGTACCAGGGAAGGAATAAGCCCTGGCAATGACACAGGCTGGGAATGGACAAGTCTGGCTGAAGATGACCTGAGACAGGCAAAGGAACAGCTTGGGCCATCTCTGTCCTTGGAGGTTTTCAAGATTTGACCAGATGAAGCCCTGAGCAATCTGGTCTGACCTTACATTCATCCCTGCTTTGAGCCGGAGGTTGGACTAGAGACCTCCTGAGGTCCCTTCCAGCATGAACTTTACTATAATCATATGATAATGTAGTTAAAATTTATTCAGCCAGTTCCTACATAGGAAAGTGGGAACAGTATTCTTTCTAGCTGCTGGGGAAATAGCGTATTTATTCACCTGGTGGTAAAATGAGGTTATTGTCAGCGGACTCGTGAACCACCATAGTCCCGGTATCTGAAAATAGGACTTCATTAACAAAATGTCACTTGCCTTTATTATTGCAAAGGTAACCTTTCAAAAATGAACTGACCATGAAGTAATGCAGTCGTTTCATCTGGAATCTGCAGATAATCTGAAATAATAATGCTAAGAGTACAAAATGCTTCTATTAATCTCTATGGGATATTAGCTGTAAATTGCCAATGATGGCAATTTGTGTATAAGCATTGTTAATAATTTAGTATTACTTAAAGTTCACAAAAGAGAAAGTCAGCTGTACCATTAAAACATACTCTAATGAATGACAATTATCTACTATAATTAATATAACGGCTTTTACTCTAGCAGGCATTCAGTAATATGTTACACTTAAAACTATACAATGTAATAATAATATATGAATCTTAAAATTACGAACCGCCTTGTAAGAGGATTTATGGTGATTTTAGCCTCCCACTTCAGGGACTACTGGTCTTACAAAGACTTGTCCTTTAGGTTTATACAGTTGTGGTGCTTATTTGGGAGTTGAAAAGACTCATTAGCGGTCCCTTCTCATCTCTGATGCTGTTCTATAAATTAGCCGCTGGAAATTTCTTTCGGTACCTTCAGACTCTTTCATTATCTAGCACAAAAGGTCATTTCATATAAAATCAAGTGCTCCAAGACCTGCTAACATAATTCATTAACGTATTTTCCCAATGTCTACAGGAACATTGGATGTCATTTGGTTTCAAGGGCCGACTGCTGCTCACCAGATGTACTCTGCCTGTCTCAGGTCATCTTCAGCCAGACTTGTCCATTCCCAGCCTGTGTTTACAAACACACTCTCATGGTCTGTTTGTGTGTATTGTGGGATAGAGCCTACAAAACCAGTTAATGTAAAAACTTGTGAAGAAGTGGTGTTAAGCTCGAAGTACCTTGTGTGACCCATCAGAAAATACATTTGAAAGAAATAGCTTCTGGTTAAAGATGAGAGGAGAGAATACAAACCACTTTTTTTTTTTAATCAATCTGAACATGAATTCACTTTCCATTTCTTATTGGCTTCCTACTTGGTCTGAAACTCATCTCCATGCTTTTAGCTCTCTGAATATTTTTTGCTGCCGCGTTCCCGGGTTACAGGTATGTGCTCGGGGGTGAGAGCAGCAGCCCCTTCTGGGAAGGGCTTGGGAATACACCACCTGAAGGAAGCACGAGCATTTGTGAAATTTTGAAGGCTGCAGAATGAAAGATGAGGTGCTAAATCTGAGACTGTGGCTGCTAAAACAGGCTGTGGAGCACCTGAGAGCAAGGACTAGTGCATTTGCTAATGGGCTGTTGCAGAACCTCTGGGCTTTTTATTTCTAATAATAGAAAACAAACCCAGGTGTGTCTCAGCATGTGGATGTCATTTTGTTTATTTTGGGAAAAGAAGCACCATTTTTTTTTTAAAGTGTTGTTATACTGTGTATTTACCTGGTTTGCCTATTCCAGATCCCTTCAGCTGATAATGCTGCATCCTCAGCTCCCACACCCTCTGTGATACGCATTATTTCTAAGGAGCACAGCTGGGTGCTGGACTGTAATTTCTCGTGCAGCTGGGGAGCAGCTTCATCACTTCATTTGAAGGTTAGGACCAAGACCTTAGAAGTGGATGGGGAGCTAACAGTCAGACTGATGTTCCCGTTGTGTTTGCAGAGGCTTAAACCAGTCAGAAAAGGGTCAGGCATATCCATGTTATTTTCACCTTTTGCCTCGGATGCCGTGGTTTGCAGTGGTCTCACTCAGAAATGACAAAGGAACGGCTCCGTGCTGTGAGGTCTTTGTGCCACAGAGTGCTGTAATGAGTTTGTAATGAAATGGAGACAGGGAAGACTTTTTAGTGATTACTGAGACTAATCTCAGAGATGTACTGAGTGAAGGGTAAATCTTTCCACCACTCTCCATCACTTAAATATCTCAGGATACTTTAGGTATCCTCATTCTTAGGTAAGAAGTCATCATTAGGACTAGAAGTGTCCTAAACACATCTTGATAGATTTACCTTTCACTGTATATTGGAAACTTTTGTAATTAGTCAACTGCTAGCAATGATTAATGACTAGAAATATGGCTGATGGGCAATATATGTTTCAAAATCAGTACCGGGAAAGACCAGAAGTGTTTTGCTGTGGAACTGTCTCCTTGCAAAATGAGAAACAAGTATTTCCCTTGTGTGTTCACTGAAGACCTCCAAATACAAAGCTGGAATGCAAATGGTGATGAGAGACAATGAAAAACAGGAGAGTATTTACCTTAGAGTGTAGTCCTAAACTGAGATTTAATGGTTGTTTCCATTTCTGTCTTTTATGATATCTACAGTAAATTTATATTTTTATAGATATATATGTGTGTATGAGTGTGTATACATATAAGAGCTCCAGAAAGAAATGTTTTATTTTGGTTTTCTTGGAAGCATCAGTTTTTCTGTGTTGAATCTTCACATGGGTAATATATATCCAGGTATTAAAGTAACTGTAGTGCAAAAAAAAAATCAAAAAAAAAAAAATCCAAAGACAACTTATCTACCTCATTTACAGCTCTTTTCAAAATGTGTGGTTATGAATAAACCATTTACTTTCGTAAGCATACTCTCTGCAGGATTTCAGATACAAAAGAATTAAAAGGTCAGAGAATTACAATTCGTTTACTGCATCCCTGTATGACAGCAAAGCTCCTTACTATTTGCCGTGTTCTGTCCTTCTTAATTAAAGCATCAAATCAGATATACAGTCTGGAGCAGCTCAATTATAAAAGGTTACCTCAATCAGTTCATTCCTGATTGGTTTATTAATTACTGGCCTTGACTTGGTTCAAATCAGCACTCTTTCCTCAGGTTAAAAGTGCATGTTATGTTAAAAATAACATACCATGTTTTTAAACAAAAATATAGTGTAAACATTTAAAAGGAAAGTTTGTACTGAACTTGGCTTTGATGTAATGACAATCTCTTGTACCATGAAGTGTGACTTTTCAGAGGTGATCACTGGCAAATTTCTGAATAGTTTTGTTACTGAATCCCCTTCCAGCCACAAAAGGATAGAAAAAAAATGCTGTGAACTGAAATTCTTCAGAAGTTTGTAAGGATATTTCAAATACATAGCTTTAATTCATGGTTTCTGGAGTATTTTTAAATGGGACTTATGTGGTATTTTCTCCTGAAAACTTTTTGCCTACGAACACGCTGTATTCGTAGAATCATAGGATTGTTTTGGTTGCAAGAGACTTTTAAGATAATCAAGTCCAACCTTTAACCCAGCACCGCCAAGTTGCCACTAAACCATGTCCCTTAGCACCATGTCTACACATCTTTTAAGTACCTCCAGGGATGGCGAATCATTGTGTCAGCTGATGTGCTCCAGAGAGGTGGAAAAACTTTTGATAGTAAATCTAAAACAGATCTCCTGCATGAACGGCCATGTCATGCCTGGAGACACTATGGATGCAGGGTAAGAAGGCAGGGGCTTACTCTTCGTTCCTTATTTTAAGTATGTATTTCAGCAATTTGGGTATTGCTTATACCTGGCAGTCATCAAGAGCACTCTCCCAATAGGTGGCATTTAGAATCATAGAATCATTTAGGTTGGAACAGACCTCTAATATCATCAAGTCCAACTGTTAACCTAGCACTACCAAAACCACCACTAACCCATGTTCCTCAGCACACCTACATGTCTTTTAAATCCGTCCGGGGACGGTGACTCTACCACTTCCCTGGGCAGCCTGTTCCAATGCTTGATAACCCTTTCTGTGAAGAAATTTTTCCTCATATCCAATCTAAACATCCCCTGGTGCATCTGGAGGCCATTTCCTCTTGTCTCCTGTTGCTTGGGAGAAGAGACTGACCCCCACCTTGCTACAACCTCCTTTTAATTTAAGACAGGTTTGCTGAGGCACCTGGACCTTGAGTTACGTTTCTGTGAGCCAATGCTGGCAAGATGCAGGAACAACCACAAAATCACAGATGAGAAGCAAAGAACAAATTTAATCTTGCTACCTCATGGATCGGGGAATCTCCGGGCAGCACCCGGGGCAGAAGCATGCAAGTAGGGGACAGAGGCACCATGGAGCAAGAGAGAGTCCTTATTAACAAGAAAGCGAGAGGTTCTGATCCGTATTTCAAGCATTCAGGCAGGTATAGTTTTTCGTGGTGCTTTTATCTTCTTCAATAGCAGGGCAGGAATCTCGGGCACATTCGACAAGGTGCCCCTGAGTCCATCACAGACCAATGTTATTTAAGTGCAGGTGTTCTACTTCTCGAGCCTGTAAGACTAAACGACAATTAGTGTGATATATGTTTTCCAGCACCCCAGGTGCGAGTCATTTGGGCGTGATTACAGCCCTCCTCCCCCATCTGCCGTTACTTTCCCACAACCAGATTCACCTGACCCTAAAAGGAAAAACAAACACAAAACCAACACAAAACACACACACAAAAAAAACCCCACCAAAACTACCTCAAGTTTAGGCATATATTTATCTTTTTCAGGATTTGCCCTGAACTGATTCCAGCCTACGGTTGGGATCTCACACTGGCGTGACAGGACTGCAGCCAGAAACAGGGGACCCCTTCCTCTCACGTTGTTGCGACAGGACTTCAGTCAGAAACAGGGGACCCCTTCCCCTTACGTTGTGGTGAGCTGACTGCGGCCAGACACTAGCGGCCCCTGAGGGCAGGCCCCTGAG
>VXAK01016484.1:0-45475 GCA_013399435.1 Arenaria interpres
CCCGGTTCACTCACACTGTACAAAGCCATAACCGCATTTGCTCCCTTCTTCCACCAAACGTAGCTACGAAAAAAGGACTTTTTTTTTTTTTTTGTCTGAATCGTTCACAACACACGTTTTTCTAATTTTTTTTTTTTTTCCCCAAAGCGGCTGGAAGTGCTTAAATCGCTTAAAATACCTGCTCAAATGGGGGAGCTTACTTTGCATGCGGATTGCAAAGCATGTTGAAAATTTTCCCCCCTCTCTAGATTTAACACTTGAGAGATGGCTTCCTTCTTCCCTTCAGCCCTCGCCCATCCCCCCGCAATTGTTAATATAGATAGCACCACACTCCGGGGGGGAGGGGAAGGAACCGGGGCAAGAAAAGCTCGATTTTCCCTGTAATATCTATCGACCTCCCACCCTCTTAAAATCATGCTTGTAGGTAAGCTGTATTTCACTTTGACCATTGTTTTAAGGGTCGCCGCTTTCCATTGTAATTTACACGCGCATTGTAATTCAGGCGTACGTGTGAGCGCTCACGTTTTTCCTCTGCCACCCAGCTTTTGCTCTTCTTAAAAATGCCTGACACCTGGCTGCATCGGCAGAGTTGTCTCTGGCCTTGGGTGCAAACTTCGGGCTGCTCTGGCCCAGTTATAGCCCTGCCTGGGGCTGATGTCCCTCATGGGCCCACTGCCACTGGTGTCCCTAGCAGGGACTGCAAGTGTCCTGAGTATATCGCTGCATTAAGGGTAGGGAGTTGGAAGCATTGGTGTCTCTTAAAGTAGCCCATGGTGGTGGAATGGCGACAAAGTAAAGCATTTAAGTTGGAGAACAGCAGATTTAGATTGGATATTAGGAACAAGTTCTTTACTGCGAGGGAGGTGGAGCACTGGGACAGGTTGCCCAGGGAGGTGGTTGAGGCCCCTTCCCTGGAGATATTCAAGGTGAGGCTCGATGAGGCCCTGAGCAACCTGGTCTAGTTGAGGGTGTCCCTGCTGACTGCGGGGAGGTCGGACTAGATGACCTTTGGAGGTCCCTTCTGGCCCAGACCATTCTATGATCCAGTCAGTTTTCTTGCCCCAGTTATAAGCAGCATAAAGCTCTAATTTTGAGAAGATCTCACATAGATTAAATGTGTGGCTGATCCTTAATTCCACTGGTTCCACTAGTTGTCTGTGTTTTAGACGCTGGAGGGTGAGTTAGATAAAAGCTTAAAATTCCTAATACAGAAGGGAGGAGTGATTGGTTCCTTATAAGAAAAAGAACTTGTGATGCAGTTTATGCTGTGTAGTAATTCTGTCTGTTGTTTCTTGCAGGATACAAACAGAATAATGAAACCAAACCTTAACTCCTCTTTCAAAATGAAATGCGATTTTGATTGTACGTCTCTTCCTGCTGGGTTTGCACCATTGAAGTCTACTGTGGAGAAAACAAGACTGGAAGAATCCTGCTCCTTGAATTATAAGGAAGACTTTTGTAAAAGCTGTGCTGAAGAGCATCAGAAAATACTCCTTAGTGACTCATACCATGTGGCCACCAGAAATCTAGACCTTGAAGATGAAGGAAGACCTATACATAACAAAGAAAACAAGCAACTAACCCAGACACTTGATGAAGGTATCTATGAAATGGAGGCACTGGAAAACAGTAAATTTAATGAGGACAGTGGTTATTCCTCTATGTTAAGTAACCAATACGCTGATGCAGTAGAACATGACGATAGTATACCGTTGGCTGGGAATCTCTGTGACACACCAAAGCATTGTTTCAAGAACCAAAACCAAGCACAGTTTTCAAAGAAGACTTTGTTGCCGGTAATCCATTATGAAGAAATGATTTGCTCAACTTTGAAAAAAAGTGGGAAAAGAAATCTCAAGTCTTGGGCTGTGGTAGACAGAATTGTTTTTAGAGGAAAGGTTGAACTTTGTAACCTAATTGGAAAGAAAATGGGATTAGACACAATAGACATTCTTGCTGAACTCTTCCAAAAGAACCTGAAGCATATATTAGCAAACATCTTAAGGCATCTTGGTGAGATGGATTTAGTAAAGTAAGTATATTGATCTCATTGTATTTCATTGGGAAAATAAGCAACCTAATCAGATGGCTTAAGAATGTTTTAGGTATGGGGCTTGTGACATTGACAAAGACAATGGTTAGAATTATATATTAATATATTGAAACATGAACGGGCAATGTAAGCCATGTATAAGCCAAATACGGACAATCTGTCTTTTTCCCTAGAAGGCAAATTAAAGACTACAACTGTGAACATATCCCACCTTCTACATGAAAGGAAAAGATTGCATAGTTGCTCCTACTATTAAATAAAAAGTTTCCCTTTCCTAGGAGGTAACTGATATGTTTGTATTGTCGTTGCAGTTTTGCCAAGGTCAGCACAACATGGCAGAAGATTCTACAGGAAGATAAATGGATTTTCCAAATATATAGTAAAGCTGTGAAAAACCTTTCTGTAAGTTTCTACACTTGTTGGATATTTCAAGCCTTAGCCAGCAGCGTCCTTCTGCTATTTCAGGACTCCTCCCAGCCTTAAGAGATCTCAGAAGAGTTTCTTAGATGGAAAACATGGAGTGTCTCAGTGTGTCCAGTTAGGATGCCTGGTCTCAGGTGTTGCTAGTCACTTCACTGTTAGTGCATAGGCTATCTTTGGACCCCAAGGAAGGTTTACTGAGCAGGTTACCCAGGGAAAGATGCAGATGTTCTTAAGAGCTTCCACATGTCCTGTGTCACAGAGCAAGGCAGGAAGGAGAGGGTCAGTTCCAGCACTGCCCGCTGGGCAAGCCCTCGAGGCTTTCAGCAGAGGCTTGCTTAGCTTCAGCATCTCCACTCATCCAGAAGGGAGTGAGACTGAGCGAAACCACTCTGCTGACTGTGCCACGCAACCACAGGTCCAACCACACTAGCATTGCACTTTACCAAGGCAGGACTCTTTTAAAACGTTTGGGGTTTTTCTTCCTTAAGAGACAACGAAACAAGGCTTTGGGTCTGCCACAGAATAAGGTAGTCAACTAGCTTGAATTTTATGAAGTATTTTAAGATGCTGGTCTGTTGGGATGAAACAGTTGGATAGCACTGAACGTTCATTCCATAAAGTTTGATTTGCTCCCTGCCATTGTATGCTTTTCTTAACCTGAACTGCAAACTTAGAGAATTGGTGGGAGGAGCTTACTTTTCAGAAAGAAATCTTCAAGCATCCCTATTCAGTGTAAAGAATTAGAAATATTGCTTTGTACTTTTAAACATTGCAGTGACGAGGTTACATTCTCTACCTCAATAATTATGCTAATATGAAAGTAAGTTGCATTATGTGGTAGAAGGTGGTTGGTTTTGATGGTCTGAATTAGGGGTCTGTTCTATGCATTTATAACAGTAGCACCTGGAAAAGCTAAGATAAAATTAACATACTACCTGGTATGACACTTTATTATAGGAAGCCTTCTAGCCGGGAGGACAGATCAAAAATAAGTTGTTGACTTCTGTTACACCAAGAATCAGTATCAGATAAGTCTTCTCTCAGATCTTATTCTTATTTTTCTTTTCAATAGAATGGCGCTAAGGCATCAGAACATGCTGCAACAAGGGAATATGTTCTCTACCGAGCGGCTTTAGCTTCCATTCAGAAAGCAACCCCACCAAAAAACTTGAGTAAAAAAGGCACCAGATCCAAAGCATCTAAGAATCACAGCAGGCTCGTGGAGTTTTCTGAGGTAACTGGTGATTTCCATTCATCTATAATTTCTTACATGTTGTCTGGCACACGATCAGCTTGTGAAGAATATTTCTAAAAGTAGTATCTCCAATTTGAAGTGCTTGTTAGTGTGGCTAGACTTTGCTTATTGAGCGTATTTTAAGACAATGTCAGAAATTAAGTGGAGAATTGGTACATACACTGAGATGTAACATCGCACATTTGAAGTTGTCAACAACAGCTAACAGCGTAAGCTTCCCTTCACCTTGTTATTTTTCTGAAGGTTTTGTTTTTCCACATATATATGCAGGTCTACATTGCAAGGGGGGTCTTATAAGGCTTTTAAAAATGTTTATCGAAAGTCATTGTTTGTTAATAAGCAACAGATTTTCTAAACTAGAAAAAAATTTTACAGTCAAGCTCCAAAGTCTGCAAATTGGTGCAATGAGAGAAGAAAATATAATTGCACTGGAAAGCATGATCAAGCTGTTCTCATGCAACTGTATAGCACTTTGTACCATTAGGAATCTGAAAGTTGAGCTGTACATTTAGTCTGTCTTTAAAATTTAAAGAATTTTGAATTGTCTACCTCTGTTTCTGTCCAAAGTACCAATAGATTATTATTCCTGTTCAATCTCCATAAGAATTTGATACAACCAGAATTAGGCTAAATTTGTAATTTATCTCTAGAGTAGGAGAAGTCATATGCTTTTGTGGCACTTGGATAACGTCAGGGAATGTTTGGGCTGTGTATTTACCCTCCACTCATGATTTTTCTTTATATACTTTTTCCAACAGGCTGCCAAGACCTTGAAAAACACTGAAAGCCTTAAAGTCTGCCATCGTTGTGGCTCACCTGCAAAGTATGACTCCTACCTACAAAGAGCGACGTGCAGTCGTGAAAGTTGTGGATTAGACTTTTGCACAAAGTGTCTGTGCAGCTACCACAGCTCCAGTGACTGTACGAGTGGCAAACCAGTGAAACCCAGCTCTAATCTAGGGCCTCTTCCTGGGACTAAGAAAAGCAAACAGAATCTACGGAGGTTGTGATCCATCCGTCCCAGTACAGATACTCAGGTGTCCCATAACAGTTTTTTTTAGGAAATGGACTTATTCACAAAGAAAATCAAACAACAAAAAAAACCTGCTTTCTGCTATTCTATATTTAAAAAAAAAAAAAGGTTTAATTTTATTATTTCTCTGTACTATTTGGTCATGTTCAAATTCCTAGGAATCATCACAAATTATGCATTTAAAAAAGCCTTACTAATCTCTAAATTTAAAAATTCTGGATATGGATTCTGATAATATTTTAAATATTTTCCTGACAATTTGCCTATTGTGTTCCAGTCTTCAAAGCACTCCACAATAATATTTAAGGAAAGAAAAAAGGTTTGCCAAGTAGACTTCCATGTGTAACCCTAGCAATTCTTGAATGCCAGAAGGGGGATGCGTAAATTGTGTTTTATTTAAATATTTACTCATGTTCAAAAGTCTTTTAAAAGCATTTATAGTGAGAATGCCAATTGAGATTAGTGAATTTTATGATAATCTTTTTTCAGGGCTTTGCCTTAATTTTAAATGTGAAAGTCCATAATACCATTTTCTCTGATGGTTTACCGTGTAGGAATCTTAAATTGTTGCTCTTGCTTCATTTCTTCATTCAGAAACTGCAGGTTTTCCTTGAGCTGAGGTGAAACCCTTTCCAACTTAAAAAAAGTACTGTATCTTGACTAAAAAAATACTTTGCCAAATTGTAAGATTTTTAATATTTGTATATATTTGTAAATACTACTTTAAATATTATTCATGTTTGTCTTGTAAATGTGAAAATAAATTACTGTTCTCAAAAACTTTGTTGGCAAATCTGGACTTCCTGTTTATCATCTTAAAATGTGACTTTTCATGCTTGTTTTTCATATCTTCTAGTACATACTTCTTAAAAATGTTGATTTAACAAATCTGATTTTGTGTAAAACGTACTGAATCCATTCTCATACCGTGTTCCTGCCGCTTACCTAAAGGCTCCTAGCAGTAAGATTGCAGATAGTTCCTGAACCAATGCATTCCATGGAAAAGTTTGTGTTGACTGAATTTATGCTGCTGTTGCAGAACCAGCTCACTGTTAAGTCTTTGTGATTCCACAGCAAAGAAAGGTAAGCTTTCAAGAAAAGGACTGATTTTCTGGAAATGCCCGAGGGTTGGGTGTCTTTTTCCCATTAGTAAGTAGTTCAACAGACTGGGCGGGCAGCACTGTAGGTCCTGCTCCTACAACTGGGAGAGCACTTCCATACTGCATAGCAACTTTTCCTGCTCTTGTTAATTTTCCACTTGTGACAGCAGTGGTAGAAAAAGTTGAGCAGCACCTCTAGCCTTCTGCTTTTATGTGGTGAACTTAATCTCCCAACCTGGACCTGAGACTTAAAATAAGAGGCTGGCTGCGTAATATCAAGAGTTTTCATCCGTAAATCTGTCTATTTAAATCCGCTGGCAGATATGCTCAAGATCTGAGAATGAAAGGTAGAATTCCTCCATCCTATTATGATTACCTATTCTGGTAATTGGATTATATCACCTTTACCAACCAGTCCTGCAGGCCAGAAGAAGATTGGTATTTGTTTAGGAAGTAATAACCCTCAACTACTGGATATTGGTTTCGCCAGTATTGTTTGTGGGATGTGGAAAAGGCAATGGTCAGGGGTTTGATATGTCTGCAAAGACTGTAAGTCTCTTCGTAGGTTGTAGGCTGAGCAGAGGCAGATAACAAATATTATAAGGAGAAGTTTGTTATGAGATTTTTCATCTACATCTATTGAAATTCCTGTGTCCTGAAGAGCACAGATGCCTTAACGTGATCTGGACAGATACTGCCCTTTAGCACATAGGTTTTGAAAAATGCAGCAAAGGCATCCACACTCAGATGGGTGTTGCAAAGTATGATACATCTTGAATTAAAATTCATGTGTCTGTTTTGGCACTGAATGTGGGTGATACAAACAATAGGTTTACTTTTTCAGGTTTTGAGCTTACTAAGGTTAACTATCCACTTTAGTTGGCTTGCACAGAGTGAAGAACAGCTGCTTTTTTTTTTTTTTTTAAGCTTGTTACCTGTAGAAATTTATCTGGTCGTGTAGAATTTGAAGGAAAGATTCTTGTTACTTCCAGATAAGGGGGAAGAACTGTACTACGTGGCTTCGGTGGTCACAACTGGAGATGAACAATATGAAGACGGAGACATATTTTTCACTGAGTGATAAGAGCCAACTAATTTCTTCCTGAAACCTTGTTGCAAAGGTGAGATTACTTGACTTCTATTAGAACTTTGGCCAAGCTGTAATGAGTCTGCTGCAAACCATTGTGGCTGTTTCCTTCCTCTTGCCCAACCATTTTTATGGTCTTACCCTGATCCTCCAACCCTTGCCCTCCCAGCCTGAGTGTTAATAATCAGAATAGACGTTCAAGATTGCAGCCTTCAACAGGTGGGTGACGGCTCCTTAAGGACCTTGACCTGTTACCGATGCTTGCAGTTTTCTTATGCAAAATTTCATCATAGAAGCATGGGGATCTGTGGTGGCCACACAGCTATTTTCTCCTTTGTGGTAATCTTGCCCAGCTGTTGAAACCTTGCCCAACAATGCTGAGCACCGGAGCTGTATAAAAACTGTGCATCTTGCTGAAAATCACCATTGTTTATCTGCTCACAAATAGCTTCACCGAACCGTGTATGGCAGAAAAAAAACAGAGGACAATCAGTCCCCACCCTGGCATCTTCTGCTGAGCAAGAAAGCAGCTCCTTATGGAGAGAGAGGGTGTTGGAAGTTATTGCTAGCAAGTGCCCCAACCGGTGCTGAGGAGTGTGATCCATGTGCCAAAGGCAGGACCGAAATAGAAGTAGTAGATGCAGATTGTCGTTAATGGCTGAACTGAGCCTATCTTGAACCTGCCTTTGATGTGTAATCAACGTGAGAGTCCTGCCTAAGGCAAGAGGATAGCACCGGCCATATGGAGAGGAGCAGCCCCCAACAACTGCAGCTGTGTTGTCAAAACCACTTTCAGACTCAAAAACTGGCAGCCCCAGTGACATTGCAGGAACCTGATAAGCTTCTTACCCACATTACATAGGCCTTTCAGATGTACAGAGGGTGATAAATACCTGCAGGCTGACAGGGTCCCCTCTCTGGCTGGTGCAGCAGAGTACAGAGTTCTCCCAGCGACCTGCTTATCTCTAGGCATGGCTCTGCATGGTGAGGAAAAGGGTGGGATGTTTCCCTGCTCCGTGAATTGCCATGGTGGCTAGCAGCTGTTCCCCCTGGCCTCAACAACTCCGGAGCCAGAATATCCCTTAGCTTCACCCTAGCGGGGAGGCCTGCAGAAGCAGGGGTTTGAGGCTTTCTGAAAACAATACTGAATATCCACATTTTGCAGCTTTTCTCTCTTGCACTTACGATGTTGTCCTGAAAAACCTGAGGAGCTGCTTGAGGTGCCTACATCTTTCTGCAAAGCGCTAAAGGCAATTTCAGCTGTCCCACCACAGCAACCAGAGAAGCTGGGGAGGTGTCAGATAATGATGATTAATCCTATTGATAAACTCACTTGTAAAAACAAGGACGAGTTTGTACGCATTTACCAGTGCAAATTATCTTCCAGCAGCAGCCTTTGAGGTTTCTTTGAGGACTGTGGGACATGGAAGAACCAAAACAGAAAAAAAGACCCTCTTACTTCAACACCAAAACTGCTGGTGCCTTAGCACCTTAGCTAATCACCTGGGAGGCTGACCTCTAACGCATGGCAGAAGAGCAGCATTTGTCAGATATGCTGTCACTAGCCAAAGGCTCCACCGCAAAGAAGTGGCATTTTAGCATGCTGAATGTTTTGTTCGACAAAAAAGTTTAAAACTCAAAGTTCTGGTGGTGCTCACTCTCAAGAAAAGCTCAAAATATTTAAAGTCTGCCCTGACTCACAGAGTTTAAGAAAAGCAATCTAGATTAAGATTGTGGTAAGAATTCTCCACCTCTCAAAATATCTACTCCTAAAGCCAAGGGCTGACAACCTTTTTGAGGCAATTGTGCTGTCATGTAGCGATTTTAAAAAATTAAATATGTTCTGGAAAGGGAAAGCCACGAGATGGTGCTCTTGATACACTGCATGAAGCTGGATTCATTGAGTTCCTTCTTGCTGGTATTTCCTCCACCGCCGCTGACTGTAGCTATCCATCTAGTTACTACAGTCATGGGTAATCATATTAAATCTGTGATAAAAAGAACAAAACCCAAACCTTGATTTCAATTACTGATTTTAACATTTTTTCAAACATATTTGTGTAGGATATGTACTTCTTTACTGAACTTAAAAAAATACAGGTGCCTTCCATAAAAGCCTTATCCCGCTGCTAAATGTGCATGCCTTCTTCAAGGAGTTATTTGCCGCCCTAAAAATGTAACATTTTTTTTGCCCGCCTTGTGCCCCTGTAGGGTCAAGTGGAGAGCAAAGCCACCACTCCAAAGCAGTGGGTGCAAACTGTCCCATCAAGCCCTCAGCACGCATCTGGAGCAAGTAGTAAGTGGAGCTTTGTCTGGGGTCAGATGTCATGTTCCTCACCCGTGGAGGTTTGATGAAAACTTCGGCTGTGTGACTGCTGTGGCATGACCTAGACATGTCTTCTGGCAGAAGCTAATGGTGCCAACTTGCAAAATATCTAAAAGGCATAGCATGAATAGGTAAGGCAATTTCTCATACAGTTCCTCTGCCGTGGTTAGGAGGAGCTGGTGTCTTGAGCTGAAGTGCCATTACCTGAATGCAAGGATGGACCAAACAATTACTGTGATAGACGCTTGATTTTCGAATACACTTTCCATGGTAGAAAAGGTTCCCCCTCTACTACATTTAAACTTTGAAGTAGAAGATGAGGAGTTATAGAGATGGACAACTGCCGGAAAGTGAGTCTTTTACCTGATGAACAAATTGCAGTGTCAGCTCCACTCAGTTTTAGTTACCGTGTTGGAATGGTTTCTCCTCTGAAGGAGTTCAAGGGAGCATAAGGAAAGAGGGACAAACATAATGCTGATATTCCTAGCACAAAATAAAAGCAGCAAGGGTCTACTTGATCCTGCTGGCACACATAGAAATAGTTGCAAGGTTCAAATGAAGGACTAGACATTCTTGTAATAGCCATGAGGATGGTTCAGCAGCTGAGGGCTTATCCCTTAAGGTTCAGTATTGTTCTGCTCGTTGCATTCAGAACTGCCTTCCTGGTACCTCAGCACAGCACTCAAACAATCCAAGGGCTTCAGAGGCTTTTTGAGACCTTGAGACGCAAAAAAAATACATTTCCCTATATCTGTTGACTGCTCTGTAGGTTTCAAGATGGTGCTGGGGGGATATGATGAGCTCTCCACAGCCCTCAGCCCATGACCCCAGGGATGGCCCTGAGGATGCCCCCTGGCTGCGCAGGGGCATGGCTGGGAAGAGGGAGGGAACTCTCTCCCTCCTTTGCCCTATTTTTCACTTCCTAAGGGCTGGGCGAGTTTTTGAGAGGTACCAGAAGTGCAGCTGTGTCTGGCAAGGGGGGAGAGGAAGGCTGATGGTGGGGCACAGTGGGGTACAGAAGAAGGGTTGAGGAAGTCAGCTGGGGTGGCTGTAAGGCCCAGAATGGGGGGCAGGCTATGTATTTTGGATAGGTAACACAGCATGTTGTGTACATTTGCTGAAAAGCAAAGGCCTCCTGATGGTTGATGCTACCTTGTAATCCAAGCAGGACAGTAACGGTGAGTGCTGGTGTTGCATTAAATGGCTGAGTTACTCTGGCTCTCTCAGCTCGTGTTGGACCTGCACCGAGGCCCTTATGGAGGTCTGAGTTGGCTCTAACCAAAAGTATTTGCTGTGGGCATATGAAGTTCAGGTGGTCCTCAGCTGCTGAGCAGAAGGACCGGGCTCAGAAGATGCTCCTGTGTGTTTCAGGAAGAGGCAGATCTCTTCCAGGGCTCGTGCATGCTGGCTACAGCTTCAGATGGGAGACTTAGGATGGGTACAGCTGTGGTGGCGTTTCATTGATTGCCACCTCCTGAAACTCCTGGCTTCCTGCCCGTGGCTCCTGACACCCACCAGAGGGCGCAGTGCCCCTTCTGAAAAACCGAGGGCTCCTCCCGGAGGCTGCACCGGGAGCTGGCTCAGGCGTGAATCATCACGCAAACACGATGACACAAGACCTCTGAGACTTACCTCTCATGTTTAGTGTCATTTTATGAGGGTCTACCTCGGCTCAGTTAATTACATAGTACAACAGATTTTCGTTAGTCATATGAAGATCTAATTTTTGAGATTGTCCCTGGATACCAAATTAGCAGAGAAGACATCAATTGCAATTTGCTTACAAACATGCTTTAAACACCAGCTGCTTGTAAAAATACACATAATGTTTTTAAATTAAAAAGCTCTGTGTTGCCTTAAAACCACTCACAACAGGCAGCACAATAATCCATTTACTCTCTGCAATGCATTTACTTCTGTACCCCTAGATAAAAAAAAACAACTGTGTGCCAGTAGGAAACCCAGAAAGTTTGTAAGTTGTTCCATGTCCCTGTCATTCTTTACGGATCATAGTGGTTGTGTTATAAGTCATGATGTTAAACTGTAGTAGAAAAAGCTCACTGAAGCAGGGTAAAAAAACATGTGAGGTGTCATATATTAAAGGTAAGTAAATCAGTAAGGATACCGCAGGACTCCCAGTCTCCCTCTGTACATTTTAGAAAGAGTTTCAGAAAAGCAAGCAGTTCATATTTGTTCTGGTCTCCTCACCTCTGTTAAACAGCAGTTATATTCTCAGTATTTGTACACGATATGCAAATGTAAAATATATTAAAAAAAGATGTCTTAGTATCCTACCCCACCACCTCCGTCCCACCGCTCTGCTATGAATTAACCATGAAGTAGATAAGGAGTACACTTTTTAATATTTCTATTTATACTCTCAGTGTGTTGATAGTCACAGTACTTATTCTCGTCAGTACTCATAATATTCTTCAGTGTTCTCAGCACTCTTGTAAATAGATTATACCCTGAAGGATGACTTTCTTAACAAGATGAAGACAACTCTCTTGCTGTGTTTTGCATATCACAACAGAGGAAAGGTTCTCCTCCCTTGGAGTTTCAGTCAAGAGCGAGGTTTGCACTGTTCATACAGAACAGCTTTATCCTCACTGTAGCAAGTCTTACACAAAGTTTCTGGTGTAGACAATAATTCAGTATGTTGTTTTATGTTTACATGCCAATCTTGAATATGATCGCAATGCTTTCAGTTTTCCTGTGCGTACATACCAGACCAAATTAAATTCCTGCATTTCTTCTTTTCCTTATCAATTTATTAAATTCTGCTGACCAAAATCAAAAGTACTGATTGTGCAGGTTTTAAGAAGTTATAGCATATGCACTCCTTTCTCTGGAAATACTCAGAGAAAAAGAAACTGTTACCATGTACTAAGTAATAATCATATTACTGAAAAACGCTGACTTGCAGGGCAGCTAATGGTAACTCTTGCACAAAGAACAGCTTGATTTCCAGAAGTAGTTATTTTACCCACAGGCTCATTTTTTTGCCAATGCATGACATGAGAAAAATAACATTCAGGGCCTCCATGATCTTTTCTTGAAGGTGATAGCTGGATCTTTGTGAAACATCTTCCTCCTGACTATTCACACCAAGCAAAACAAATCCATGTCAACACAGCATTTTTCAGAAATAGTTTTTAGAATGATCTTGGGGTTTTGGCATATAAACCAGATATAGAATAGGACATAACAATACCTAAATTACATGCTGTGTAAGACTACTTGTGACTTGACCTGTGGATTTGGTTTCTAGAGGGTAAAAAATGTTAGTTGCAGAGAGGATGGTAGAGGGTAACTACAGGTTTACCTCTTCTATGTGCCTTAATAAATTAACTACATAATTTGGTATGGGTTTACAAGGATTATAAACTGGAAAGAAAAAACTATCAGCTGTATCACCACTTATTTCTGTTCTTTTGATTTGAAATTAATAGAATTCCTTTTTCTCAGATAAATCAGCTCATCATTAAAGTTGTAAAGTTCAAAAATATTTCTAAATATTTTCATTGCCATATTCACAGACATTCTTTGTTACAAACCAGCTAAATTTGTATTCAGGGAATAAGGTTAAAGAATTCTTCTATCCCAGGTTTTTTTTTGTATATGTAACTATTGTATTTATTCACAGATAATTTAGTGGATCTTAATATAAAATATGTTAGATTTGGCTGTAACCTGAGCTCCTAGTGTTACAGGGGAAATACCTAGTTATTATTTATTATGCAGCTTGCAATAGTTGGGGAAGTGTTTAATCCAGTAAGATAAAATGTAGCTGCTTAAAATATTAATATTTTGAAATGCTGTGCAAGTAAAAACAGTGTTCCCTTTTAGGCGACCACAAATACCACAGATTGCTGATAGCAAGCTGTATACCTGGTAGTAAGAGTTTGAAGGATTAGAAATTAAAAGAAGTCAGCATCTGTTTTGGTTACCATTTTGAAGACTTGTTCAAAGCCAGCAAGTGGGCTCATCATTTTAAATTTTAACATGGCAGAAAACACAATCCAAAAGGCTTCTCCTTAAGCTTGCCCTTAAGGGCATGAAAAAAGCTCAATACAGGACTGTAATACACAACCTGTGGGCAAGAAATTGATCCATAAATCTTTGTAAATTAAGCCAGCATTTGTGTTACTGAAAAATGGATTTCATCTGGTGGTGAACTCAGAACACTCAATGGTATTATATATCCTCTATATGAATTTGGTTTAGAGTTGCTGCTGAATTGCCATAGCAGCTGCTGCAAAATTGCTACGAAGAAATACACTTCTCTGATTATATTTTCAATGTCCTTCTAGTCTGGATGTGTTTTGTAGGTAATAAATGTTAACCCTGAGGAAGATGAAAAGCAGCATCGTCATTTTTGTATTAAACCTCAGTTAGCATTAGTTAATTTTGAATTCAGAGTAGTAGTAAAATGTAGCTTTTTTATTTATCCTAAAATTGAAACAAAGTGAAAGGAACATAGAATATATCATTTGGTAGATCTGAGAGATCACAGAATTTAGTTCAGGGAGTGAAAAAACATGATTTTAATGAGACTTCCTCATCTCCTTTATGTGCTCTGTGTAATTTTAAATCTGTTGATTTAAAACATGGTGTAATTTTAATAAAGTCTTCTGCTTAATAACTCTTGATTTCCATCACCTTATTCCTACAATACTGATGACAGATTTAAACGCTTTCAAGAATATTTCACTATCTTTCAAGCTAAGACTCTCTGAGTCAGCAGACTTGACCTCTCACAAGGTCCTCTTACTCAATGACCACTGGGGAACAGCTACAAAGGAAAAAGACTACTTTGCAACAGCACAGAAAAGTTTTAGTAAATGTTTCTGCACCCCAGAGAATGCAGAAAAGATGATGAAATGGAACAAAAGTTGCAATCAAGAAGTTTGGTATTTGATACTGCACTGTCCGTCAGTGTAATTTTCACATCACGCACACTCGTGATGTTAAACACCATGTGACTCGAAAGAGACCCGAGTCAAGGTCTGATCCCTCATTAACTAGTAAGTGACTCTACAACAGATTCTTTTTCATTATAAAACTGGTCCTCCAGTATCTCTTTTGCCTGTGGTCTGAGTATGTGATGAGAGCATGTCTGAGGCGCCTTCTCTCTTTATTTTTCCAGTCAGACTTGTGATTTCTCTGCCTGTGCTCTGAACTAGCAGGAAGTATGGCAGGTCCTATCCAAAGCCAGGCATGTAACTGAGTTAGCACAGACCTGAATGCATGCTGGGGAGTTCAAGGTTGCCTCTTGGTTTTACTCTTTATACTAGTGAGACAGTGGTGATGGTCTATGAAGTCATCTATCATGTAGCCCCCGTTTTGCTCCCAATCATTCACACATAAGGCACTGAATGTGCAAGTCTTCTGCTCTCACCTTACAGCACTCCACAAAGTTCACTGCAGGAACACCAAACATCCCTGATGGTTATTCTCATCAAAGACTGAGGGTAATAAACAACTTGGTTGCCCTCTTGGACTGGATCATGTTTGGAGCAAACAAGAGTCAAACTTGCAAAGAAAATTTTAAGCACCTTTGTACTCCCCGATTTCTGGCCACACTGAGGCGGTGGGAACAGGCTGGTCAGGAATGGTCCTGCTTTCCACCACTGTCACAGACAGTGTGGCAGAGACAGACCTGCAGCAGCTCTTCCCCGCTTCAGCCGCTTTCTCCCAGGCAGCAAGGGAAGTGCAACCACCCAAGTTCACACCAGTGAAACCACGGTGTCCACCCCATCTCCAGAAGCAGCTGGAGACTACTCTTTTGAAAGGCCTGTTATTTAAAAATGCTTAGTGCACGTACAGTCTTTCCTCTTTTTTAAAAAAAAGCCCAGTTAACAGTTTACCATCAGAGCTGAGAATACAGACTAAAAAGGTTTAAAACAAGGAGGTGAAAGCACAGGCATGTGCAGGTCTTGATCTTGGCCAGGGCAGACTTTGAACTCAGTCATTTCAGCTGATGCCTGTGTAGACCTTACTTGTGGAAACTCTCACTGATACAACCTTACAGAAATTGTTACACTAACTTGGCAATACTGGAGCTTTTTCTTTCCTGCTGTGAAGGTTTGCTGTAAAAAGCATTAGAGTTCCTGTTATTGATGCCATCCCGCATCCCTCATACTAAACTTGGCCCTGATTTCAAATTTGCTATCATATTAATTTAACCATCCAACTTTGGGCTATCTTTATATCTGTACTCATTTCTTTGCACTGCTATAAGTGCATATAAAATCAGATCTAATCTCAGTAACTCTGACAGTTTCCGTGATGCCAACAACAATACCGGTACCCACGCATGCATCTAAAGTAAGGGTCCTCTGCTAAAGAGAAGGAAGGCTAAGAAAAGGTCTTGAAATAAAGTAAGTACTAAAGATTTTTACTTTGCATTAGATATTTGTCAGGACTAAAAATTTAAATTCCTATTTTGCACTAAATTCCAGCACAGTGTTCCTATGTTGTTGATTATCATTAATTTCCAAAAGTCATCTGAGAAAGATATCAGGGTTCAAGATTCCACAATATAATTGAATTTATCTATTTACTGATGTATTCATGAGTGCTTTAAAAGAATATATATAAATAAATTCTTTAATTACTAACTTGCTTTATAGCCAATACTGTTTAGCTTTCAGTATTACTGCAGTGGATTTATTTTTGACAGTCTTTCAGTTTCTAGTGTTTCCTGCCTTAATAAGAATGTAAAGCCATTGCCCAGTATATAGTCTTGCAGGCATGATAAGCTGGATTCAAAATTAATGAATCTTCCTCTCAATTTTAACCCCTGAATATAGCCATGACCTTCTCCTCCTACAGTCCTGAATTACAATGAGATTGGGGGTGGTTTAAACTATTGATGCAGTTGTCCATGATGGCATTGCTATATTTTTAATTGCAGACAAAGACTACATGTGCAGACTCCTCCCTTTACGTAAAAAAAAAAAAAGAGATACTTTCCAAGCTTTATGTGGCAGAGCTGTTAGCTTTTAACAGTCCCAGCTTAAGCTTTCTAACTAGAGTATGGGCTTAATTTGTCATGAAATAATAGTCACCATAACAGCAATATGAACATCAAGGTGTTCATATCATAGGCTCGATTTTTAGTCATCAAATGTATGAGTATGTTACAGAGTTTTAAGAAAGTATTGGGCATCTGCTGAGCATGGTAACAGTCCCAAGAATCAGTCTTAGTCCTGGCTTAAAGCTCATGCAGTGGTGTTTAGAATAAATTCTTCTGGTTTGCAGTATGAGTAGGCTAAGAGCACACACATCATTATAAGCCGTGTTTAAGCTGATAAAAAAAAAGTGTCCAGAAAAGTTCACAGTAATTGAGGCTGACTAGTACAGAACAGCCCAAGTCTATGTTGATAAACGCCCTGAACCTCCAGAAGAGGTTGTCTACATGCACATGACTTGTTGGTGATAATCTCCACCCTGTGATAACTTTTGAACAGTACCCAAGAATTATTTGGGGAAAAGTTAGTTGGTACAGGCTAACAGCATGACTCTAATGCTACAAAACAAACTGTTCCAGTGCACAGGATCCTTCCCAGGTACCTTGTAATTAGTTTGAATAGAGGTAGCCACAGCGGACCAGTTAAGCTGATATAAGTCCATTAGTTGAGCTTTTAGAATAAAGAATGATCTTTATGGAAACTACATTTTAAAAGTGGTTAGAGTTTGGCCCACACTCTTAATTACATTTCTGGAACAACACACATCCTCAGATCACTGAGCTGAATGGAAGGGACTCTGATCTGCTTTTTCCCAGCCACATGGCAAGAAAGGATTTTGTTCTATCTTGGAAGGAGGAAACAGAGAGATAAAAAGGGTTGTGTACCACGGTGAGAAGGCAGGGGGAAAAGGTTTCCAGTCCTAAGCAATGTCAAAGTGGAAAGAAAGCCTCTTTTCTGAAATCCCTGTGGCAGGTTGGGTAGGAAAGGAGAGGGCTGAGAGCTGAAAGTATGGCTTTACTTGTTGAACTTTTCCATGTATTACCTATACCTCAGCATAACCTGCAATATTCAGCAACCAAAGGTTTTGACTGGTAATACACAGACCCTGCATGTGAAAACAGCAGATAGATAGATTCCACAGCAGCTGAAGCTTCCCAGAGATTTATGTCTCAGGTGAAGCCCATAATTTAGGTTTGGTGGAATGGATTTTTCAGCTGTTGTAAATCAAAACATATGCATGATTCACAGCATATGAGGATCCAGTCCAAATTGCATATAGATAATTTCTATTATATGTGAAGGAGTTTGGGGCTGTTTTTCCTGTGATTTATACCAGCATAATTTTGGAAAAAGTGCGGTGAGCATAAAAGTATTTCATCAGTGAGTGAGAGGTGAATTGGCTCCAACATGTGCATTGCAAAGATGTAAATGCCAGGTCATGTTGTGTTTCTTGCTGTCATTGTCAGGTTTAAAACCCATCAGGCAAATATTTAGGTCCATTGTAGTCATGATAAATTGAGTCCATCATAGTATTAATCATACAACAGATTTGTGGTTAAATCAAAGTATTATATTGATTCTATCTTTTTAATGCTTTTCCAGAGAAAAACATTGATTATTCTATTTAATTAATGATGCTAAAATATTGAGAATATTATTAAAAGCAACAGGCCTTTTTCAATCAGAAAAGAAAAGCAGACGAGCACATGCAATGTTCTTAAAAATGTGCTGAGATGTTGTCTCTTTGAATAATTCAGCAAGGAGTGGTCATCAGATCTATGGAAGATTTTTATGAGATGGTTCCATAATAACAGTGTATTTAGAACTGGTGTACCCCTGAAGAGTATTTTTTGCAACTGTTGTACTGCTAACAGCTACTGTGTCTGAGAAGGAGAAAAAGAATTCTAGAGCAGCACAGTCCAGCTGGTGATACATAAAATGCATTTAGACTCCAGGATACTCCCACCTGGCTCCTCAGCCGTTCCTCAAAGGAGTGGTTATTCAAATAATGCACATAGTCCTGGCAATCCACCCGACAGTGCCGCAGCACAGCAAGGCAAGAGGGCAAGCCTCTGTCACTGTGTCACTATGGTAGAGCAGGTAGGAAAGGGGCCATGTGTTATCTACCTCTCTACCCCTCTTTCTACCCCTCTACTCTGCGCTCGTGAGACCCCACCTGGAGAACTGTGTCCAGCTCTGGAGTCCTCAACACAGGAAGGACATGGACCTGTTGGAACGGGTCTAGCGGAGGGCCATGAAGATGATCAGAGCACTGGAGCACCTCTCCTGTGAAGACAGGCTGAGAGAGCTGGGATTGTTCAGCCTGGAGAAGAGAAGGCTCCAGGGAGACCTTATAGCAGCCTACCAATGTCTGAAGGGAGCCTACAGGAGAGCTGGAGAGGTATGCTTTGTCAGGGAGTGTAGTGACAGGACAGGGGGTAATGGTTTTAAATTGCAAGAGGGGAGATTAAGATTAGATACCAGAAAGAAATTCTTTCCTGTGAGGGTGGTGAGACACTGGAACAGGTTGCCCAGAGAAGCTGTGGCTGCCCCATCCCTGGAGGTGTTCAAGGCCAGGCTGGATCGGGCTTTGAGCAACCTGGTCTGGTGGGAGGTGTCCCTGCCCATGGCAGGGGGGGTGGAACTTGATGATCTTTAAGGTCCCTTCCAACTCTAACCATTCTATGATTCTATGATTGTTCTGTGCCTCCACGTGGTCCACCATGTAGACTTGCTTCTGGAGCAAGCCAGCCCAGAGAGACATCCCTCAGCTGGGATATAGCCCTGGTGGTGATGAATTTCAGGCTGCTGCCTGAAATTTAATTCCCTTTAATATGTATAACTAAGAGCTTGGGAGAAGATACATTGAATGTTGCTTTTCAAAATGCTTGTGAAGTGCTGGCATGAGAAATTGGACTCAATAAAAAGAAGAGGGAAAGGCTAAAAGCTAAAATAGAAGTAATAGGCATTTATTAGACGTTTGTGGAAGGTGTTGGTCATCGTGCATGCTAAGTGGTGATAATGATGAGGTGTGATGGTGTGGTGACTCAGAGCTGACTCTTCTCGGAAGGCTGCAGCTGGCTGCTGTGCTTCCAGCCGTCCTCTTCCCTGCTGCATCAGGGAGCTGCGCAGCTGGAGAAACGGCGGATTTGCCCATTCTGCCCAAAATAGAAGCCTGGAGGCTGGGGAAGAAAAGCAGGCTGTCAGGACTGCCTTCTTATTTCATTCCTCTTTTCCCCTCAAGACAGTAACTCCCTCCGGTGACTGGAGGAGCAAAGGCAGTGGGACGTTTCTACAGGAGGCCACTTTTGGTATCAGGGTCTCGCCTGGAGCACTTGTAGGAAATGGTCGCCCTTCCCTTAACCATGACTGGTAGCTGGTAGCTTGGCCGAGTGGCTCACCGCAGGCAAACCACAGAGGTCACAGAATCTTCTAGGTTGGAAGGGACCTTAAAGATCATCTTGTCCAACCGTCAACCTAACTGACAAAAATAGACACCCGCACAACAAGCAAGGAGTATCACCATCACTAAACCATACCTCCCAGCACTACATCAACCCGTCTTTTGAACACCTCCAGGGATGGTGCCTCAACCACCTCCCTGGGCAGCCCATTCCAATGTCCAATAACCCTTTCAGTGAAAAAATGAACCCCTGAGGTCTTCAGTAGCCTCAGGGGTTCATGGCCAGCAGTAAAATTTGATGCCCTAGGATTTTATTAGACGCTGTTATTCACCATAAGGTGGGGTTCTGCTTTAAAATATGACAGGCAGGCAGCTCTTTCAAAACACCCGGAGGTGGAGAGGAAGGTGGGGGAGTTCAAGGATGAGCTTCTTTCTTCAACAGGTAGAGAGAGGGAGTGGGGAGGTGCGTGACATTGAATCATATCTACACTTTTTTGTAGTGAGAGATAGGCTGAGGAGAGTCTCTGGTCCTGACACAGACCTTCTGTCAGCAGGTGCCTGCGGCTGCTCAGAGCCCATGAAACCACCTCACACAGCTTGCTGCCATTGGGTATGCTAGGTATGTCTGCCTTACGGTTTTTTATGTGTTTATTTTGGGTTTAGAAATTGCAGCCAGTGAACAACAGCTGCACTTTAATAGGTCCAGGCTATACAGGCCTGCAGCATGGCTCCAGCATGCGGCACCTCTGAAAGGCAGGGGCTCCAGAGCAGCATTTTCCCACTTTTCCTTCTGAATCCTTTTTGCTCACATTTTCTATCCTTCATATTTCTTTTCTGTAGAAATAGTTACATAACAACTCAACATTATACCTAACATTGCTAACCTGCTGTTGTAGGTACCCGCCATCTTGTTTCTCTCCTCATCCTCCCTCCCCAGCCTGACCCCGAGCTTTGCTGCTGCTGCAGGTGTTGTCCACTATCTGTTTATGAAATACTCAGCACATTTTGGGGTGCCAGGGGAAAATCCTTAACATTCTCTTGTGCATTGTTTTTGATATATTGCTGGAAGGAGTGATGGTTTGGTTTCAGTCACCCAGCCGCGTCTAACTGAGGACGGTGTGTGTTCATCCTTTTTACAATGTGTTGATAAATGGCATTGGCCTTTGTGAGGACACAAGTATTTCTGGTGACAATATTTAGCACTAGGCTGATGTTTTCGTTGTCATCCTTTCATATCAGGGAGGTCTTTACACTTGCTGAGCTAATTACTTGGTACAGAAATCTTCAATGAAAAAAAAACCACACCAAAACCAACCCAAACCAAACATTTTGTATATTGTGGACTAATGTAAACTCATATACTGAAAAGGATCTTTCAGAGTGAAGTGTTGCAGTCACTAGTTTGCGTATGATGACAACTGAGCTCAAACTGCATGTGAAATTATATTGTGTAATGACAACCTGAGAAAATAGCTCTCACTGTAGCCCTTGGATGCTGCCAATTAAACCTCCATAATTGTCTAGGGAAAGCTTACAATGCTTGATTCCCTTGCAAGACCGAACCCATGGGATACAACAAGGGATCAAAGGTCATTCTGGATGGTGCTGTGGTTGATGGATAGCCTCAAAGGGGCTGCAGACTCAGGAGGGGATGGTTGCACTACTGAAATCACCACAGACATTTTTTCTCAGGAGCTCCTCACTGGAAGAAATGAAATCCTGTGCAATTACCTTTCCTATTACATTCTTTGATGGATACATCCTGAGTTTATATTGATTTTAGGAGTTTTAAAGCACTGTATAATCATGCTAACTCTCACAAACTTATAATCTACTTACATTTCGCAAAGAATCAGAAGCAAGAACTTACAATTAGCCTATAATTCACTTCAAACTGTTTTGAGAGCCAGGATTATAATGCAGGAAGGCAGGAATGCTTGACTTCTATCCTTATCTTTGCTCATCATACATCTCCATTCCCTTTTTTTTTTCATTTCTCCTTTCTAGAGACTAAAACACTATTTCATAAAGGCTCCAAAGAGCTTGAATCAAGACACAATGAACAAAATAAGTTCTGATTGTGGAAAAGAGTTCTTCTCCATGCCCACCAGCTCTAAAAATGTTTTTGTCATTTTAATGATTTAAAGGCTGAAAAATTACTCAGCCAATCTATTTTAGATTTTTAGTAAGAAACTAGAAACTAAGATAATCTGCAAGAAATTAGATCATTTACTACTTTAAAACCTCCTGTTTCTGAGTTGCTTTACTGACTAGTCTGGAGAAGGTTTAATCCAGTACAGAAGACAAAATTTCAGGTAAATAGGTTTTGTGTGGAAGAAGATGAAACTTAGGGAAAGCTTATATATATCTGTATTGCAAGAGAACTAGAATGATGCATTTGTGAACAATAAAGGATATACATCCAAGTATTTAAAAATCAACCAATTTTTGTTCAAAGTGAGAAAACGTAGTTTCTCTATTTTTTTCCAACAAAATTCTGTTGACTTCAGTGGAACTATTTTAGTTTACAGTTACCTGAAAGTGGAAAGAAGCAGCTGTCCCTTTCTAATTCTTGATTCTTTCTTCTCTGGTACTTGATTAATCCACTATTTTTCAGTGTGGATGAGAGAGCTCTTTGCAGTGCCTGAAAAATTCTGTCCAACCTCTGCTGTTTGTCTGAAAGCTTCTTGAATACAGCTCTGCAATGTCAAACATCTTTGATTTGATTTGGGCTGGACCAGATGTCAACAAATTGGAATTTAATGTTGAGATAGATGACAATGTAGGAAGCATAAAAGGATTCGTTACAAATTAGAATTAAAGAAAACATTCAGATGCAGTTGTGCAGTTTTTATTCACAACTTATACAATTAGAAAAAAATGAGAAATTGCAGTTTTCTTTCTCATTCCTTATGAAGAACTGAATGGGAATTTAGGACTTATATCACAAGGCACTAGTATGCTTTTTTTTTTTTTTTTTTTTTTTACCCGAACAGGTATTTTTCAAATAACAGTTCATGGTATGTATGGTGACATTCTTCTTTGGTCCTTTGAAAATATACACATTCTGATACACCTGGCGGAAGATTAGACAGAAACTCAACAAAAGCTCAATGTTAAAGAGCAAACACCAAACTTAATTTTAGAGTCTCAGATTTATCTACAGTAGTATAAGTACATAAACCTAGTTATGATCTTTGCTTTCTTCATGTTGACACAAACAAATATGCAAACAATGACTTTTTACATGTACGAGTGATTGCAAAGCAAGTTCTGAAGTCATAAATGCACTGAAATTAACAGTTAAAGCTGTTTGTCTGAATATTTGTCAGATGATAACCGTTGCTTAACCATCTATCAGAAAATACAGATGAACAATTAAGAGATTCTCACTGCGGTGGCAGGGCTTCCTCTGCAGCATGGTATCTGCCTCCCTGCAGGACAAAGCTCCTTTTCTCCAGGATCTCAGTTGTGGCACAGAGGTTTCTTTCTCCAGGCTTGGCTTATCAGTTGTACACCTAGCTGGGGCCTCAGAGACATCTTTCCTCTGCCCACCAGCTCTGCTCTCAGATTTTCTTCAGGAGAGCAGGCAGTCTGGCTTCCAAGGGAATGGCTGTAATGGGCTGTGGTATTGACTGGTAAAGCTTGTGAAACTCTAAAAAAGTCAGAAAGGGACTGGGAGCAGTTTTCCTCATTCTTGAACAGAGACACAACCCCTTCCTGAAGCAGGCAGTGTGGTGGGAATTGGCAGATCTGGATGAAGGAAGAAAAAAACACTATAAGGCATAGGTCTATTATTTCCCTTTATGTAGCTCCTACAAATGTCTCTGCTGTTGTTGAATCCAATAAAGATTGACTTCATATTAGATGTAAGTGATAAAATCAGCATTTCTGAGATTAAACCTGTTGAAGTACATGCCTTTATTCAGTGACTGTAATCCTGAGCCTAGGAGGCGCTTATACTTGATTCTGCAAGAAAGAACAGTTCTGATGATCCACAGCTAATTTTCTTCCTCCTCATTTTTTGATCTTATGTTAAATATAACAGAAGTGTCTATCTTGACGTAACTGATTTTATAGACATTTTGAAATTATTTAAAGCATATTCTGTCAGTACCGACGTACAACAGCACCACAATTTTCCTTGCCAAGAAAAATCAAAGTTTGAATACTCCTCTGTTTCAGACTCCCTTTTCTCTTCACCCACCCCTTAGCACACCTTCAGGGTTTTAGAGTAAAATGAAAGCCTTTATTATTATTGCTATTAACTCAAATGTCTGGAGAAACAAAGTGGACAGAAAATACTATAAAGATAACACAAATAAAGAGAAGGAAATTTATAAATGATGCTTTATATGTACTCTAGAATAAGGAATGGCTAAGCAATATAATTTGAAAGGAGGAACACATGGCAGTTGAATCTATTGCTACAATTTAAGGCTACTCCTACTCATGGCTGAAGCAAAGGGCAGACTATTCCCTTATTTTCTGCAAGAGTTTTGCAAGGCTGCTTCTCTTTATACGTCCCAGGATGATTTTGCTGTTTTGGCAATAGCAGAACATTGTTAACTCAGGTTAGCTGTGATCTTTTAACAGAAACACAGTATTTTCTACTCTTCGGCTTCTTTTCTGGGAACATGCAGGGTCACAGGATAAATCAGGCTGGAAGGGACATTAAGAGGTGGATGTCTATTCCAGCCTTCCACTCAAGGCAGGGTCAGTTGTATACTCCAACCAGGTTGCATAAAACACACCTGCATGACTCAGGAAACACAACCTCCTCCAGACTATGGAACCTTGGTAGAACTGATTTGTTCAAAGGACTTTCCAACTGAGAGCCATGTTTTTTTGTTTTTTTTTTTTAAACTCTCTCTCTAAGGAGCAAAACCTATTGTGATGTTTAGAAAAATAGAAATACAGCTTCAGGGAGCTGTATCCTTCAAGCAGTAAGGTAAATTTTTCTTCCTCAGAATGAAATCTACATGACAGTCAAAATACTCAAAGGAAAAATAAAAAAAGTTCAATCTTAGAAGTACAGTTCTCAATTGAGATATTTTTTATTTCTGTGATTGCTTTAAAAACATTATGCCAGCACTTCCTGGGTAACAGACTACTATTGCATCTGAACAGGCATACCCCAAATCTGAGCATTTTCTACAGTCAGAGCTAAGAAATGGAATCTTGCAAAAAAGACATGACAAAGCCACATGAGAATCTTTCTTTCTGTTATAGAAGTTGTCACTAACTCCAAAATGTAATGTGAGTCTATAATGTTTTACTGAAGTATAAATTCAGTTCTCCGATGATTGCTTGGCTCCTTAACAGCACTTTGAAGTTATTCTCAAACTAGCAGGTATGTTGTGATAATGTGAACTTCCCCTAGAAAATTCCTCTTTGTCCCTTCATGCCTACAGTTTTGCTGAAATTTGGAAGCTGAAATTTACCTAATTGTCTAGTTTATTAATCTCTTTGTACCATGCTCATCACCATGGTTTCTGAACATATGTCTTATTGTTAAAGCTTTATTGTGTTTCACCAGTGTATGATAGGAAGAAAACAAGAGTTATTTCTTATTATCCAAGCTTTAATCTTCAAACAGGATGCTAAAACAGGCTAACTGCCTATTACTCATCATCTCAAACAACGATGAGAAACTATATAATGGTACTTCAGCTCTCACACTTTTATGCAGTGTAATTATAATTATATTACTGGAACCTGCACAAGTGCATTCTAACCCACCCAAAGTAACAAAAGCTTTAATCTTCAATTATTACTTCCTATGTTTGTTGCCTTCATGTTCCTTCTACAGAGTACATTGGATCATTCCAGCACGAAATTAATCTCTTGAAGAAAATAAATCGCTCTTTACTTTCCAGTTAAAATATGTTCTTGCTTTCCTATTCATAAACACTTTATTTTAAAGAGGTATATTTTTGTAGAATGTCTGTAAGTCTCGAACATTTTCCGATAGCTGTCCTTTATCCAGACTTGTTGGATTAAACCTGCTCTTCCTGGACCTGCTTTGACTATGAAGTTGGACTAGATGAGCCCTGGAGGTCCCTTCTAACACACATTATTATGTGGCTAACCTACATGTCCTTGTTTCCAGTAATCTCAACTTTCTTCTATATTTGTAGGAGATTTCATTGTATTTTCAACTTCCATAGATCTAACAAATCTCTGGAATAACAGAGGAATAATTTTGATTATGTAATCTTAGGATCAGATCCTTGTTAAATTTTAAATTCCTGAAGTCTTCAGGAGAGTTTCAGAAAATACTGGAAAATGTTTGAAAAAGGAGATAAGAAAAATCACACCTCAGAGCTGCAATTTCTTTTTTGACTTCATATTTCCAAACCTAAGATGTAGAAGTTGTTTTTTCTAACTGTTAAAAAAGTACAAATATGTATGAATACAGACCTTCAGATTTCTTCTCTAGTGGATAATTTAACTAATTATTTGTTTCACACTTTTTTGTTAGCCAGGATGAGGTAATTATGAAAAAAACCCACTAATGTAGTTTTGTTCATCCTATTGTTAATCAGTAGTATCATAATAAACAGTTCCAAAAAAAGCCAGTGGGAGCTCAGTGAGAATTATGTCTGCTCTTATTCTGGAAGTTACAGCATTCCCAAAGCTATTATGTTGAAGATATTCTTGTTAATTAATAAAAATGGATGTATTTTTTTTTAAAGAAATGGCTTCCAGTCTTTGTGGTCAGCTTTTGGGAACAAATAGATTTTTAAATTTTTATTTAAAATGCAAGAGAAAGATAAAACATGAATATTTAACGTTAGTGGGTTAAATCTGTGTTAACCTTAGTAGGTATTGACCTGTAAGTTCAAATGTTATTATAACAAAAAGTAAAGAGTTTTCACATATTTGCCTCAGAGTATGCCCCTCATCTTTCCTCATCTCTCCCCTGATTAGCAGCCAGAATAAGATTCTGAATACTGATAGGTATAGTAGCTTATAAAGTATTAGTTTCCTACAGAAATTACAGTTGATCTTTTTTCTCATTTTTTTGCAAGTTACATGTTTGCTTCAGCATCTCTATTAAGCTTTAATATTTTACCACTGGTTTTATAGTTTTAAAACCTGTTTTTAAACCAAGTGTTTCCTAACCATCTATTGTGCAAACAAAAGTCTGTCAGAAAGAAAATTAAAGGCACAAAAAAGCTACGATGGTAATGGCACAGGAGCTGGGAAAATCATATCTAAATTGTTTTAAAACAGAGCTGGTTAATTTTCTGAAGTATGATTTGTTGCGTGGTTTCAGATGAGGTTACAGTAGCATGATTCCAAAATATTTTATATGTGCAGTAAAAGGTATCAGGCAGCATCTTATAGCCCCACTCTTGCATTAAATGCTAGGACCTCAATTAATTTGCTTGGATATAAGCTTTAGTACCACCTGTGATGTTCCAGATATCTCGCCTGAGGCCTTAAGGAGACCCATGGCCTTCCCATGTGTTGGCTAGAGGAATAGAAGGGTGTGCCGGGCCACGCCAAAGGGTCTTCCCTCTTTCTCTGTGGGTAACTGCATGGAGCTGTGCTGGGTCTCAGCTTACCCCCTGCAGCCCCTCATGGCATTGCCTGGGCCTCTACTGTTGGCTATGAGAGCTCAGCCCCCAGGGGTGCAGCTGGGTTCCCCAAGAGATGCTGTCTGTGTCCCAGATGCACATGGGGCTGGCAGATCCATGGGAGAGATGTGCCGCTCTGCAGCAGCAACTAGGCAACAAATGGGGTGTCGTGGAGTGGCTGAAAAGGCACTAAATTACTACATCTCAACAGCTGAATCCTGCCCTACACGCACGTGCAGACAGATAAACCCCACTCATTAATTCAGTCTGCTCTTTAATATATAAAAACCTGTGTAACTCACTGATTAGACCTCTGTGTTAACTGAGGATACCCATAAACTAATTTTGTTTCTGAGAATTCAGAGGGGTTTTTTGACAATGGCTTTTTGTGGTATGGAATAGTAAAAATCAGGCTACAGAAATTCACCTGGTTTATTTCTGTGTCCCCAGAGCAGACACACCTGTACTTAAACTGCCTCTGATAGATGTTTGCTCTTGTAATCCTTTAAATGAGGGAGGTGCTGCAGTTCCCACAGACTATCTATGCTATTAGAAAGCTAAATCTCTCCTGCTACAATTTAAGCCTATTACTTATGACATTCAGAGCAAACAAACTCCAACAGTTAATTTCTTCCTTCAGTGAACCAACAGTCTAATTACCTGAAAATCCTTCCTCATGTATGGCATCTTCCAGATGTTTTATTCTCTTCAGCTGGTCACATCTTTCCATAGAGCAAAAACATATTCTGCACAAAAGCTTTTTTCCCCGGGTCTCCTGTTCTGGTAAAGACCTTTATGATGATGACAACAAACACTGAATCAAAGATCATCTGGATTTCAGGTATGTCCTCTTTGCCTGCCTTTGCTTTTGAGGAATATTCACTGAGATTCATTTATGAGCCTGCTTCAAACTTCTCGTAACAATAATTTCTGTTGTGCTGGGCCTTGGCTGTCTGAGAGGTTGTCTTTTTCATAAGGTAGTAATGGTGCCATTGGAGTTTTCAAGTTTATGCCTTGGCTGTGATTTAACCAGGACTGAGTCATACTTTGTTCAAAACTGTTAGTTCTGGAGGTACTCTAAATCATAGTCCAGTGAGAGAGCAGCAGACTGGAACATGAGACCTTTGCAAATGCTAAGTAGGTCACCAACAATTTACTAGGTTTAACCTGGCTCTCTTTGGTGTATATAAAAGATGACTTGCCTCTACTGTTGTTGACTTGCCTATACAGTTGTTAGAAAACACATGAATCAGGATAAAACACAATAAAAACACTCTTCCAATTAAATAAAGACTCAATCAATTTCAGAAATACGCCAGCTAGCTACCACCACACCATCTACAGAAATACAAGGCAGCGAGGGACCTCAGAAATTAAAGACTCATTTTATCAGGTCTTACAGAAAACTATTCTACTTGGGCTTTACTGGAGGCACAAGAACTTTGGCATGGATGAGTGTCAGGAACATATGGTAGCTTCATCTGGACAGAGACTGGGTCAAGCACTCGGTGATGGGATGATCTACCTTCACTGAGTAGGGCACATACTGATTTACACCAGCCAACTGCCTGTCTCTCAGTGCCCAGAAAACCATTTGGAAGAATTATGCACAAAATTTTCACAGTTACTTTTTTTTAATGTCTCTTCCTATTTCGGTCACTGGAACTTAATACAGAGAGTAGAAGAAAATAGTGGTAGAACATGACTTTAGGAGCACGCATATTGGGGAGGTCTCGGCAGCAGGGATGTGTTTGTCACCGCTTTTGAAGTGATCACATTTTGTCACTACTAAATGAGCCAGGTTTCAGATTGCCCTGTCACTTTAACAGTAAAACAACAGATAAGAGTGATCAGTGATCAAGTGAAGTACTGAATTAATTTGGTGAGCCTGGAATATATAAATCACAAGGAAAATAGACACTTAAAAATAGTTTGTCAAATTATAGATAAAGATCAGATGAAAGAAATAAAAAATAGAAACAGAACAGCCTTTGGGACGTCAGTGGGATCCATCAAAGTCTAATCATTATACAGCTCTGGCATTTTGCTTCAGTGGAGGGGGTGCCCCAAGCACTTCTGGTTGGTGGCTTGCTGAGTAAATGTCAGTTTAATGCTGTTTTCCTGTTTTTGTGAAAAACTCCTGTAGGGTCTCTCATCAGCTAACCAGTTTTATTACGTACCCACTGCCGCTAGTCAAGCATAAATGTTAGTTCTATATGTAGCTGCTTTCTTACTTGTTTCTTTTCACTTGGTGATGTCAGTTTTTTAGCCACTGAAGGTCTAACACCAGCTATTTTTGAACCATGAACTATTGGTATCTTTGATGCTTCTTGCAAATCATATCCCTGGGTGCATGTCACTGAATTCGACATGCACACAGTTGTGACAGTTATTTTAAAATTATTAGTTCCAGTTTAAATGTGATCCATGGATAATGCAGCCCAGTGAGTGCATGGAAAACAGGTTTAGTTCTATTTCTCTGTCATGACCAACAAATAAAAAAAATCATGACTGTTGTTTTATTACATGTAGTGGGGGCTCAGGGGTAACACTCGCTTGTCACTTTTCTTTTGAATTTGCAGGGTATATGTCTGACCCAGATTGCATGCTATATTTTAAATTTAAAGTTTACCTTTTCTTTAAAAAATGCTTCACACAAAATAATGAGGAAGTATTTTGTGTGAGTATTAGTTAATTTAGAAAAACTTTGACACCTAATCAGCTAATAAAAGTAATGCAGTTCATTATTCTGTTCTAAACTCCGTAAGTGTCTATACTAACTTACAAGGTGGCATACGAAGAACATAATTCCTGCATCACCAGGACATCCCGGTCTAAACGCATGAGCAGGCACAGTATAGTCAACTTTTCTTGTACATCTTTCACTGATGTTTAATTACCAATGTATTTATTACATAAATAAATATAGAATAAATAGAGGTAGGCAAAACCAGGGGAGAGGGCTCTTTTATTGACCTTCCTTTATAATTGTTATTTAATTGTTATTTAATTGTTATTTGTCAGAATAGGAAACTTTTTGTGGGGTAGAGCATCTTTCTCTAGGATGTGGCAACTTCGGCTCACCTGACTCTTCTCTGCCTAGCTCCCTGTAGGGCACTGTGAAAGGTTGAATTGTAAAGCTCTGGGGCTGTGCCCATCTGTGAGTCACAGCGGGAGCAAAAGCTGTGTACTTAGACAAATACGAGGTTAGAATTTTGGTTTTTCACAGGAGGCCAGCTCACACATTTCTGCTAACAGTCAACCGGAAGCTAAGGTGAAGTTACCATAAAATCTCTCTCTATGCCAAAGAGTGAATCTGTGATAATGTGGCAGACCAACCATGTGTTCTAATTTGCACTCTCATGCTCTCACCTGTAAGTAACACTTTCTTAGTATAAGAAAGTAAGTTTTTAAAAAATGAGAAAGTAGCATTTCTTTGGGTAACTTTGATTTAGTTAAAGTAAGGTTCTTATAATTTTTTTATGCTGGGGTTTTTGCACATAAAATATAAATGAAAGCAGCTATTAACATTCCGCCTTTTTTCTGCATCATCAAGTGCTTCTATTTTTAAATAATCATTTCTCAATGCATCACATGGTACATTTTCATTAAATAAACATTTTAAATGTGTAAAAGCCATATTCATTAATATATTTTTTAAAAAATTAAGCCAATGAATGTGGCTCCCTATAAATAATTGATACTTGTTTTATCTCCTGTTTCATATAAAGAATTAGTTAAACTAAAATGATGTTTTTTCTCATTTGTTTAATTCTGCTTCTCTTTTAATCTTCCATTTATGTTAAAGTGATTCAAATACACTTAGTCTTTGTCCCATTCCCTCTGTTTCTTCTTGTCTCTAAGGCTCCAACTCCAAAGAGCTGACGAGCTGCTACCGTCTACATAAATTTTCAGTCAGCACTCATAGTATATCCCACTTACAGCTTTGCCTAATATCCATCCTTTGCGCTTTTCTTTCTTTATGCTACCAAAACTCATCAATCCCGGGCTCCTTGTCAGCATCCATGGTTCTGTGAAACTCACCCACTAAACAGTATGCTGCCCGCAGGCCTGAGCCAGATGCCACCATAGCTGGTGGAAAGGCAATGGGAGTTGTACAAAACCCTTCCAAGTCAAGCTTTACATATTTGTTCTCACTGCATTGCTAGACACCCCTTCGTCCTCACTTTGCACAGCCCCTGTCACTGTCTTTATATCCAGATGTATTGTTGGAATCCTTCCCCAGGACCTTCGCCCCTTGGCATCTGTTTCTGATCTCTACATTGCTGAAATTCCAGGAAATTTTGAATTTCTTCAGTTTCTTTTCTTTTTCTCAATCGGTCCCTGTTGTGTGTAATTGCTGGTTTGCAAATCCCTCCCTGTCTCTCCTCAAATCCCACCTTGTTATCCAGACAAGAGTGCTCTATTCTATTTTGCCTGTTACCCCAATCCTGTTTGTAATACAACAATCAATCCAATTCTCCAAATTTCGTCATTGTTTGAGAGTCAGCAATTCTGCATTAAATCAATCCATGATAATAGCATTCGGCTTTACAATGATTCACTGTGCATTGCTTATGTTGGACACACATAGGCTTTAATTAGCTGTCTTCTGCTGCCTATTCCAGACACAGAAAGACAGAACACTTTGTTAAGAAGCCATAGGATTTATTAGTCAGGAAAGGTACGTATTCATTGTGGAGATACTAAAATATATTTTTATCAAGATGAAGGTGAGTCTATGAAGGAAGAACTCTGTTACTTATTCTTCTGGAATTCTATAGTTTGTACCTCTGAACTGAAAAACAAAAACAACCAAAACCATTTATTTTTGAAGACAGTAGCAGTCTGGGACGCTTAATACCTGGATTCCCTGGATTCTTATCCCTTCCCTGCCAGCCATCTTACAGTACCCTTAAGCAAGCCATTGTCTTTCTTCATGCTTCGTTTTAGTCTCTGTAAAAATAAATCAGTAATTTCAAACTGCTTGCAATCTGCTGGGAAGAACAGCTGCATTAGAACAAAATGCTGTTGTACCAGGTTTTTTCCATCATCATCTTGTTAACATAGTTCTGTCATACCTACCATCCTTACTGAATGAAATAAATCACTTTAACTGCTCTTCACACCCATTTGTTCTTCAGAGGCAGTGCACCAAACCAAGGATGCACAAGTCAGATCCAGCCTGTGTTTTGTCAGAATTCCAATGTAATTCCAATAGCAATTTATCAAACCAAGTGAAGAAAATGGAGTAACGGGTATATTTGTGATACAATATAACGGATGGAAATGCTACTCCTGGACTGCAGAGCAGTTAGTACATGGCCAGTGGTAATGACTATTTTAGTAGTGATGGTAGAAGAGAAAAGAATGGAAGATTTCAAGCTCTCAGGCAAAGATTAAAGAATTAAAGCAAGTATATTTCTTTATTAAAAATAAAAAAAATATCATATGTAAAAGACTGAGTTGGTAAATATAGAATCCTATTTTTGAAATTCCTGGGTTGAAATTTATGAATAGCTCTAGCTTGTTTTTACTTTTGTCTTCCACCCACTATTAACTTCTTGGCAGGAAGAAGTTTCCTCAGCCCACACAGGCACATCAGTTACTTCCATCAGCAAATTGTAGCTCTTCAGACAAAGATCTGGGTTTCTAAAATGGAGAATATGGTGGGTTTGTTAACTGTGGAGCTGAATTTCTACTGACTCTTGATGACTATCAGATAATCTTTGATGTTCCAAACCTCAACACATTAGATGCCTCAGAACAGGGTATTTGCAGAATGACCATAGGTGAGGAAGGAGGGATAGTGGTGTTGGTGTAAGAAATGCATCTTAATGGATCTTCTCCTGAACTGGGAGTGCTGCTGTGCGGTGGTGGTTTCTTTGTTGGAAGAAAATGCCAAAAATTCACCACAGCATGCCAGAGGCAAAAGCATGAGATAGTCTTAGTAACACAAACATATAAAGGAGAAGCCCATTATTTGAAAATGATTTTTGAGTACGTGAGATGTCAGACATAATGGTTCATATCTTCTATAAAATGGATTTTAAAATAATAAAAAATGAGAAAATCTTAGCCTTTCATGTTCAGGCTGATCATACATGAATAGCTTTTTAAGCTACTTTGCAGTGGAGATCTGGTAATTCTCCTTTTTCCTTTCTCCCAGATCCTGAGCAACCTGGCAGGCTCAGATTCTGCCCCACAAAAGTGTTAAACACTGGGTATGGTTCGCAGTGATATGCTTTTCATATACATGTCTGATCATGCCCTCTAGGGTATTACAGCCTGGCTGCAACCAGGGATTTTAGTTGTTAATTGAGCCTTGTGTCTTCTACACACTAACCTTTCATCTTTTCCCTGACAATTTGACACAAATTATCAAACATTGCTGTTGTCTCATTAAAGCAAATGCTTAAATCACCAGAGATCATAATAGTTTCTATAATCATTTTCTTGCAAATTAGCTATGCTTATTCATATTCTTCTTTTACAAAGAGTCACAAAATGGCTGAGGTGCAAAGGGGCCTCTAGAGATCATCCAGTCCAGTGCCCTGCTGTAGCAGGGTCACCTACACCAGGTTCCTCGGTTTTCTTGCAGGTCAGATTGCTTGCAATGAATTTGCTAGTGTAATAGATAATAAAGCAACTGGCGTCCGTGGGGACTAGGGTAGCTTTAGTTCTCAAGTTGTCCATAGAAGCAAAGGACGATGCATTCTGCAGGGTTTGGAGGTGACTTGGGGTAACAAAACTTTGATGATTAGAAGCTAAATGTGAAGGAAACGTTTTCTATAGCCGTAGGTATGGGACTAGGTTGGTAGATTTTTACATAAACCAATAGAAACCTGAGGATAAACTAGGAATTGCCTTAGAGAGTGGTTATAGTTTGTGCATGCAAGGAAAACATGTTTACTCACCCAGTAAGTAAACGTAGCCAACCAACTCCCTGTATAACGTTTTCAAGAATGGCAGACATTGTGATAGATCATTACTACTGTATTTTTTTGTTGTTGTTCTAGACTTAACACCAGCATTATACATTCTTCTTTTTCCTCCTCAGATTTGCTTCCGTTGTGTATGTGAGGTTCTTGAAACTATTTTTTTTTATCTCCCGGGGGCAGACACACACCCAAATCTCTCTGAATTGAGAAGAGTGACTGGGAATTAGATTAGGAGATTACAAATCCTGGCCTCTAAAATAAGTTTCTTTCTAATTTCTGCTTTGCTTTGGGCAACTCACTTCACTTCTCTATATTCTCATTTTTCCATCAACTGTGTACTTATACTTAACCATTACTTTACACTGCGTCTTATCAGGGCAGGGGTTATAATAAATGAACCATGACTTGTTATACTTTGTTTCCTTTGTAGGATTACAATTATTTTTATTTCTGTGAGCATACACATAGTAATTAAGAAAAATCAATATAGTCCTATTGAATTCTGTGGAAAATAACAAATGAAAATACAGACAGTTGTTTCTGATCCCACTCAAAATACTGAAGGGGGGAAATGGCTTATAATAATGTTTCAGACTCTGAAAAAAAAGATTTTTCCAGTTCATAGGAACATTTTAAAAATCCAGTTAAACAACAGACCCACCTTGTACCAAATTCAGTGTGCGATGTTTGCAAATGCCCATCAGCTCTTCAGAAACAGTGTTGCTTATATTCCTGAGAAGCCTGGGTTGAATATCTTGTAGTCTTGTATATGGCATTACATTGTTTTAGACCCCCTTCTATTTCCACACAAATTGAGACAATTCCGTATGGAAACTCTATGATGTAGAAAGCATTTCTGCTCTCCTTCATAAGGAACATCATTACAAAACCCATGTAACGTTTCTGCTGTTATCCTTCTTGAATTCTTCTTTTGCATTTTGATTACTGACCCTCATTAGCTCATTCCCTGCTCCTGACAGTCTTATTATTAATTTTTATTTCTTCAGCTAGGTGCTTTTCAGAAATGCTTCTATACGCCTTATTATGAGTTTGTTGTGGTCTCTTTAAGTAAATTGACTAGATTTGATGCTTATAACTTCTGCCTTTTGACAGATTCAGTATTAAAACTTATTCAAACCACAAGCCAGAGGAGTTCTTACGGAATTGATTTTAGAACTGACATTTCCTGTATGTTCGCTGTAATTCTCAGCAGTGTAACATTAATTGTGATGCCCAGTTACCTTGATTTATTTCTGTCTTATTTAGGGAGTATATGCTTTAGCATTTTCTCTGAAATGTTTTAAATCATTCAGGGTTTTCTATTGTACAGAAATTAAATATGAAGACAGACAGTAAACATGAAATGTTAAAGAATTTAAGATTCATGTTTAGTACCAGGTTCTGAAATGAAGGTTTGTAGAGCCAGATTAGCAGATTATTGACTATTTAAGGCTTTAAAGTACAATTGGATTTATAGTTTATCAGGTATGAAAAGTATTTACCTTCCTAATACCTGTATAGTTTGTCAGGTATTTACCTTGGTTTGCTTTTTTCTTTTTTTCCATGTGGAAAAGTGTGTTGCAGGTTGTCTTTGTCAGCTGAGTTCATAGTCCTCACTTTCCAGTAACGCCTCTAGAGAACTTAATATTTGCAGGCATTTATTCCATGCACAGCTGTGATGCAGTCAATACTAGTGAACTAGAAACTCTGGACAGTAACACAAGACTGCAAATACCTGTGCATATACTCCTGTACCAAGCCAGTATAAACATTAGTACTAAAGATTTTGCAGGTATTATACACTCTGGGCAAGTGTAGTACTCTTTCACTGATGTCAAATTGGTAGGTTAAGAACCAGAAATTGTAACAATTAGTACCCATAGATACTCCCCTTTTAATATTTTATATCTAAAAACTCAGAGAAGGATTTCACCAAACATGATACCTTTTATGGAGCATATCAACTTTACTGCTGACTGCTGAAATAAAACATGAAGTCCTCATCTGATCCATCTTTCTGAATAGTGCCTCACACAGAAATCTTACTTCTCCAAATGGCTCGGCTTCTGTAATCACTGGAGCCTGATCTTGTTTTGCGGACAGCTTCTACTCCTTGCTGGCCATTGCTGTACTGGCATTGTGTTATTTGCAGGTCCATTTTCTGCTTTATAAAAGGAAGTGGTGGCAACAGCAGTTTATGTTGTTTGAAGCCACAGGTAAGGTACATGCAGCCAAAATCTTGTTTCCTAAGCCTGCTGGAGAAAATTTCACAGACTGGATCCAATCTGCAGGCCACCAGCTGGACCACACTTTAAATTAATCAGTGGGAAATTATACATTTAAAATCAGGCTATATTACCTAATTTATTACGAATTACAGTAATTTGGTTAGGGTAATGTTTGTTTGGCTCTGTCATTGTAGTTGTTTCCTCTTTTCCTTGTTTTGATGCACCACAGGAAATAAACACCTGCTCTAGTCATTGTTATTCTGTCCTGAAATGGGAAACAGAAGAGAAAACTGCTCAGCAGTCATTTCCACTCTGTTTCCCAGTTCTTTTATTAACACTACCAAGTTTTATTAACACTACCTATATGGATGACAGAGAAATTGACGCAGATAATTAATATGATTTGATGAAATTCCACATGAAAAAGAATCAATTGTTAATGCTACCTGAATGCTGCAAAAATTAATTAAGAATTGTATAAGACATTTAGGTAGTGTTAAATGTGATATAAGGTCCTATTTAGAACAGAACCTGGATAAGACCATAAATCTGCATAAAATGTCCATCGTTTAGCACCACGGGACTCTAAAATGGCTTCTATTGCAAAAGGGAATGAAACAGAGATGTATCCTTGTGCGAATTTGTTGAATTGGTTTTTATTTCTATGCACAGATCCCAAGTGGCCCTGTCATGAATCTGTGACACTTAATCTGAATGGAGAAATCGGTCAGCTAAATCAGTTGTCTGTTCTGGGTCAATCTTGAACAGAAACTGAATATTCAGCAAGCAGTGATATCCAATGTAGTATGATAGAAATAATTTCTCTGTGTATATCCACAGTCTAGCTGAAGTAACTAAATATTAAATGCCTATTATATTTTTACAGAACTCATTCTCTGAGTCAAATCTGCAAATCTAATTTAGTTGTATTAATTCCATTATATTTTTAATCTTTTTACTACAAATACATCTATACAAAAAAGCCTAAATATATTAGTGAGCTAGGTTATTCAGTTAATACTTCCGCTAATGACTGATTTTGAAAAATAGTATTAAATTTTCAGGGACCAGATATTTGCATTCCCTTATTTATATCTTCAAAGGAATATTTGCTTGTTAAAACAGATGTTACTGATCAGAACAAAGTGCTTGTAAAAACTCAATGTTAGATTTTTGATTATTTGCATATTTTTCTTACTATTTTTTTGTTGTTGTTTTGGAAAACCATCTCACTTTATTTTGTTCCAGTTTTTTTCAGCGGTGGGTGGGGCATCTTTTATGTGACTTGATCTAAAAGTTAGATATTTTTTTTGAGCTGTTCATTTAGTTAATCTATTCATCTAGCCAAGCCCCTTTAACAAAAAAGAAAGTCAGCTTCCCTAGGGAACAAATTCATCCCATAACAGAATCAAAGTCAAGTAGAATAAATTTCTTTTCAATATGCCTATGCTTCTCCATTGACAACAGAGGTAGTCGGAACGACTTGCCTTCGTACTTCACTTTTATGTCGTTAAAATCAGGGGGAAGAAGCCCACTCTAAGATTCCTCCTATCATCTGAGATGTCCAGAGGATATCCCTATGTTCTAATTTAATTTTTTCCCCTTCTCTCTCATTTTTGTTACACTACTTTCAGCAATGAGATACAAGGGTCCTTTTCTTGTTCCCTGCTTTCTAGGCTCCCATCTTAATCTCTCTGCTATTTTTCATGCAGCTAAATGACAAGACTGCAGATTTTTAGTATTAGCTTTTTTAAAAAAATCCAGTAACTAACTCAAATAATAGTTTATTTCTCAAAATCTAAATTAGGCTGCTTTTTGAAATGGAAAGAGCTGGAATATTTCTCCAGAAATCATTCAGTAACATAATCTAGCTCTCCGGGAGTTAAAGAACTGACTTTTGGACTGGTTACAAAGGTCCACTATTTTATATAAACTTGTCTCCATGGGTATGTTTTGCTCATACTGCTACTTGTGAAGTAGTTGTTGATTTCTTTAATTCTTAAAAATGAATATCTAGTTATAAAGGGGTAAATGAATTCTGTATATTAAATCTATCATACATTGTATCATACTCGTAACATTTCATTTGAAAATGACTTATTTTATTCTGCTGGGATAAATAAGTCTGATCTATTTTAGTTTATAGAAGTATTAATTCTCTTAATTATATGTGATTAAGACATACACATGATATGTTTTCATTCTGGGTTTTTTTTTTAATGTATGGAAATCTTCATTTTGATGAGTTTCTGTTCATAAACATGCAGTTTCTTTAGAGTGAGATTTGATGAAAAATAGGAATGTTAGTGAAGGCGCTTTTTCCTTTCTAACCTCTATGGAGGTAAAGAAGTTATAAAAAGTAACAGAAGGAAAAAGATGTCGAGTTGAAAAGCGGTGGATATTTTCACCATTAGAGAGATTCACCTTGGTTAGAAGTGCTTTGAAAAGATCTCGTAAAAGTTATGTAAATCTTTGCTTGGAAATGTGCATTTGGGAGCTGCCTCTGTGACAAATTGTACTCTTACACCCAGCTGTCTCTTTTCTTGTGTTTATTTGGCCATAACCAAGGTAACACTGGTCACACTGAAACTGGCCAGTACATTTCTGCTTGTGTTTTCTTTGAAATTCCCCTGTGCTTGGTCTTTTCACACTGCCTATAGGGACTGCTGAACTGGTGAGAGCATTCATCTTCAAGAGAGGCCAGCCAGCTTTCTGGTAAGGCTGCTAATAGAAGGAATTGATTTCATAGTCAGAGCTAAATGGCACCTCTCTGGCAACAGACACGTTGAGTCACATCTGCTGTGCATGTACCTCTATGCTGTTCTCTTGGAAACTCTCCTGTATGGGGTCTGTCTGTCTCTCAGAGCCCAGGCAGAAAAATGGCCTTTTTTGAACAGTTCATTTCAGTCAGGTTTTCCAGCTACTGAATATCTGCAGTGCCTATTCTTAAACTTATTTTTGATGGTGTCCACATACCTTGCCTTCAGATTAGTATCTTCATTATACCCCATAGGCTGAGCAGGGTGTCATAAACCACTATAAACTCCACAGTGTAAATAAATTAACACAAGAACCCATTTACTTCTTATGCAACTTCGTGACTCACTGCAGGTACCAACTTCTGTACCTCAAACTTTCTGGAACCATTTTCTGTAACCAAGACATGGCTTGTGCAAGGTGAGGCAGTAGCTAATTTCAAAATTTAATGGGCACAGGCACATAAAAAAAAATATGAAATTAGTCAGCCAATGGGACTGAAACAGTAATTAGTTAAGGAGAATCTTATGAGCTGACCTGAACAGGTAAATCATCCCTCACACGTACATCTTACATGAAAGGTAAAAAATCACAGAATTTTGTCACTTAACATGATTTTTCTTCTAGGCAGTAGATAATTAATCATCTTCTTGCACTTTATTAGGTAGATGGAGCTGTGAATGAAATCACATGCTCATTAAAGTAATCAGATCTTGAAAAAGCTCCACTTAACAAATTATGTGGATAAGTACATAGCTTTTTCAGATAAAAAATGAAGTGTAGTCTAAAAAATTGCAGAGTAATTAACACCTGTCTTTTTTTTCCCTCCACTCAATAACTCTGGTCTTTGTTTTATCTCTCTTTTCTTCATATAATGGAGCTTCTCTGATCTTCCCAGAGTGATGTTAAATTGTTCCATATTCATTTTTTGACATGAATGTCAAATTATTTTTCTCAGGAGTACAAATAGTGATGCCAGAGGGAAAAAAAATAATATGGTAGACTGTCATTAAAAGCAGCAAAAGTAGTCCTCTAGAATTTTTAATGATGAATGATACAAGAAGACTACACTTATTATAAGGTAGATTCCAAACGGTGTGGGAAATTATTTGGAGGTTTAAAAACAGCAGTGCAGAATTTCCTGTTATTCTTGTATTATTTCCTCTCTTCTTCAAATGTAATATTACTTAAATGATAGCTTGGTTTTTTTCATTATGTTCAGGAAATATGATTCAAAATTTCTCAATGTTTCTTCTAAATGGAATTAACGGTATACTTCTAGAAGTCACAGTGTTCAATATTAATCTCTGTAAGTAACAGTTCACATGGAAAAATAAAAACATATCTAAATGGAAAATACTTTCAACTGATTAGACAAAATAAGAAATCAAAAGTATAAGGTAATTCTTTCAGAATACAGTGCTATGTTTGCTTCAACAGAAACATGAGATTAATGAAAAAATAATTTTTTGCAACAGAAACCAAGAGCTCATCTTGATTTTAAGCACAACATAATCCCTAGAATATTATTGAGTTTTGCTTGTTGAGATCAGTCATTTGTTCATACAATCATAGCTTTGCAATAGCATTCAGACATCAATGGATGGAAAAATATATCTGTGTTTGGCTAGTTGATCTCACTATTTAAAATATGTTCTTTATTTCTCGTTTGACTTTTATTAGCTCAAGGAAGGTCCAGTGTTAGCAGGTTGCTCAGGGCTCTGTTCAGCTGGGTCCAGTATGGACATCTCCAAGAACAGAGAATCCACAGCCTCCCTCTGCAACCTGTTCCCATGCTTGACCCACCCTCCTACTCTCATGGTATCTGATGCCTCTTGAAAACTTTTTGAAAATGTTCTATAAACAACTATGTCAGATTACTTTATAAGTATTTATCACATACAAAATCACTGCAAACAACGCCTGGTGCTATAGAGAATTTTTCAGAGATCAGAATAGAAATTTTTTCGTTACAGTTGTTAATATGCCACCATTCAATGAATGGTAAAGATAAACAGCTTCAATGACAAAACTTCTTTCATGTATAAAAAGACTGACTTAAATTTATTTTAGTTCAGGAAGAATCGTCGTGGACTTTATATCTTACTATAAAGTAATTTTGATGTGAACTTTCATTGAGTTTACGGTGCCTTCCTAGGATGAATTAAAATCAATCCCATTGCATATATAAATATATTTCTTTAAAATGACCAATGACCAGGACCTTACCAGGCAGTGTAAAATGAAAAACCTTCCTCTGCATCACATATATATGGTTCTGTGTAGTAAAAGAAGACCTTTGGTAAAGGGGCAAGAACTCAGAGAGCAAAAGAGAACTGGAGAGAGAGTACTGAAAAAACCTAATTTTTAAAAAATTTTCGAGAGCTCGTTGTTGTGGTTTAAATCCAGCCAGCAACCAGGACCACGCTGTGGTTTAACCCCAGCCAGCAACCCCGTGAGAAAGTTAGTATCTAAAGCAAAAGCCATGCACACAAGCAAAGCAAAGCAAAAGAATTCATTCATTCACTGCTTCCCATGGGCAGGCAGGTGTTCAGCCATCCCCAGGAAAGCAGGGCTCCATCACGCATAACAGTTACTTGGGAAGACAAACATCATCACTTTGAATGTTCCCCCCCTTCCTTCTTCCCCCAGCTTTATATGCTGAGCGTGATGTCACATGGTATTGGATTTCCCTTTGGTCAGTTGGGCTCAGCTGTCCCAGCTGTATCTCTTCCCAACTTTTTCTGTACTCTCAGCCTGCTCACTGGCGGGACAGTGTGAGGAGGAGAAAAGACCTTGACTACTGAGGAATAACCAAAACCATAAGTGTTTTACCAACACTATTTTCGTTCCAAATCAAAAACATAGCCCCACACCAGCTGCTAGTAAGAAAGTTAACTCCATCCCGGCTAAGTCATGACACTAATAAAAATTGTCCTCCAGTTGTTAGTGATGGGGCTCACCTAGTAATTTTTAGACAAGACTAACATTATTGTTTTTTATTTTCAAGCTGTATACCTCCATATCAGAGCAGGATCTAGAGAAATACTAGGAGTTTCTGTTCTATTTTTCTCTGCAGTGTCTGTTTCCATACGAAAAAGGCCTAGAAAGGCTACTCGGACAGATAGAGCTGCTTAATCTAGAGCAAGCCCCTGAAGGAAAGAGGGAAAATATAAATTTTATCTTGAAGGGGATAAAGGAGAGTTTGGAAATTATAGACCAGTTGTCTTAACTTCAGTTTCTAAAATAATAAAAATATGAAAAGATACACTTTTATAAACATCCCGAAAATAGCAAAAGGATGAGTAAAAATTAGTATAAATTTGTCAAGAACATATTATACCCTCTGAATTTCCTTCTCTACTGGTAAGAAATACTGAGTATGCAGAATAGTATATACTGTATATCTTGACCTCACTATTGTTTTTTAACTGTTTTCTTTGACATTTTCGTTAAAAAAAAGTGGGGAAGTGACGTCTTCATGAAATTACTATCGGGCAGATACACAGATGGTTAGGAAACCATGTTTAGTAGTTATTAACGGTTCTTTGTAGTCTAGCATTATGTATTGAGTAGTGTTCTGCAGAGGTCAGTCTTGTGCCCGGTTCTCATCAATGTTCTCATTAGTCACTTGAATCATTGAGTACGTGGTCAATGATTAAATAGTGTAGTGTGCTTATTAAATTTCCAATGACATCAAGCTGTGACGGTCTGTAAACATATATGAGGACAGACTTAAAAAGATCTTGACAAATTAGAGAAATCATTTAAATAAATTGGGTGCAATTCAGTAAAGAGAAATGCAGAACACTAACCTTAAAAGACCAAACATTTCAAGACAAATCATGATACATGAAGCAGCAATTTTGCAGATAAGAATCTGAGGCAGACTGAGTGGACTTTTTCCTTAATATTAGATATCCAAAACACAGGCATCTATGTCTGATGTATTCGCTTTATTATCCCTTTATAATCATTGGGAACAAATATCTTTTCAGGGAATTTGACTTGTTATAAAAATCTGTTTAAGATACCTTAGAAATGCATATATTTCTCCTATGATTATCAAAGAAGGTCAGGACAGAAGCTCAGGTGTAAATGTCCATACTGTAGGTAGAAAAAAAATATATCAAGTGTAAGAGCTGGATAGACCAAATGAGAAGAATCCTCTTTATTTGAAATGTGTTATCATTATAAATGATTCAAAGCCAGTTACAGAACGGGAGGTCCTAGATGTAGATCTACCAGGGACAAGGAGGGAGTATCATCAGTTATTCCCACTTATTAGCTAGCTCCTCTCTGCCTGGTCCTCATCAGTGTTCAAATGCAGAGTTAACAGAAGGCTTGTACCACCAAAACTTTACAATCCAGGAAAAAATATTTTAACAGCAGATGTTCAAATCATTACGAATCAACACAAGAAGTCAAAAACTACAGCATTGCTGTTAAACCTCTGAAGTCTGGCCAAATTCACCAAAACACTTCAGAGGTCTCTTATCCAGAACTGCCTAGAAATCGGTGTGATTATTCAAACTCTTAGAGTTCATGCAAGTGTTATCCTGGCTACTGGCTTTGACAAAATTCCTTTAAAAACCTGTCATGAACAGCAATAGGCCAGGCTGCTTGAACATGCAAACCCCAAATTTTATTCAAAATATTTTCAGTTTTGGTTCTGATTTATGGAATTATTTCAGTTGCCCTCCCCCAAATCCTAATGGGGCTTTCATATATTGTGGGTTATTACAGTGAACAACAGCTGTTGATATCTGCACACTAAACACAGACTTCTTACATGTTCATACATAACTACTAATCAGGTATTTGACAATCTAGTCAAAGATATGAATGATCTTTCTGGCTAGCATTGGGACTTTGGGGTAACTTACATTGGCTTACAGAGGACTACGGATGTGTAAACTGGGAAAACCAAAAGCATAAAAACTAGGAATAACTGATAAAGCTGAAGTAACTTCAGCTGCACGTTAGGTGTAACCAGCCTGATTTGGGTTGGTTGAAAATGTTCCAGCCCTTTGCTGCTGAAGGGCTTTGTAGGAAGAATGTGACAGTCATGGCTGGATACCAACAGACACATTTTTTTAACACAATGTCAAAGGAAATTTCTGCAGTTTAGAGAGGTCTTCCTATAGAGTCCTAGGACTCATTCAGTTGTGTAGTAGGCAGAAGCCTTAATGACAGCTTGTTGCTCACAAGAGTTTAAGTCTCCATTTTTATATCCAAAATAAAATTGGTATGCATTGCAGTTGCAACTGAAATGTTCACATCTTCCATATTTTTTTCCACAGTATCAGCAGAGGTAGACAGATAAAATTTGTCAGCAAGAGATCACATATTTTATTTAGTCCCAGCAATAAATTGTTTTAAAAAAGAAAATACAGACTTAACCAAAATGAACGGTAAACATAGTCAAAAGCACAGGATTTTTTTCTTTAATCTGATAGTGCTTAGCTTTTCAGGATTTGAGCTTGCAGTAAGCAGTCATATGGACCATAAGTCTGATACCTGCTGTCACTGTCTGCGTCAATCAAGTGGCAGTGTTATTTCCATCAAATTTATTAGAGTCGTTTGTCCCTGGACACTGGCTCTGAGAGCTGAACTGCCAGCAGCCTAAACCAGGAGAAGTTCAGTGACATTTGGAGGAGAATGATTCAGTGCCTGTTTCTTGTTGAGGAAGGGGATAGGAACGAATACGTTTATGCATGCGAGGAGCTCTGCGCTCAAGGTCTGTAAACAACAAGAGTCCCTATTTCATAAGTGTTCTGTGACACTTTTATTACGAAGTAGAAAGCACAAGGATGTCCATAAACTGATAGACATGGATGTGGGCAAATATGCCTCCCAGGTGCGTAATGAGACCAGCAGTAAGCAGAGATCTTCCTTGCAGTAATCTTCCTTGTGCTCTGTCACAGCCAAAGCAGGTCTCAGCCAGCTGCTCTGGGGCTGGTTCCTCCCTGTTGTCCTCCCCTCACCTCCTGCCCTAACACATCCTGAGTCCTGATCTCTGTCACTCTGGGTTTCTCTTCTGCATCCCCCAGTCACAACTCTGGTGCTTGCTGTGCCCTCTCAGCCCATGGACAAGTGCTGCTATTGCCCTTCCGCTCAGGCATGTTCTTGATGGACTTGTTTTCCTCCCTAGAGTTGAGTGTTCACCTGCTGACTCTCGCTCTTTAATAGTTTTTGGAAATAATTTGTTAAAGTTGCAGATCATGGTAAAGTGATAGATGCGTGGATTTTGCTGACTTTAGTGAGGGGAGCTGTCACAGCCGGAAGCTTCTTTTTTTTTTTTTT
>VXAK01016485.1:0-29834 GCA_013399435.1 Arenaria interpres
TATGATTCTATGATTCTATTGGATTGGCTTTGAAAATTAAAGAACAAAACCAAAACACATAAATAAAAGGAATCAGAGACTTTCCAACTTTGGAGAACCAAACTACTGGTTCAGTACTTGGAGGAAGTCAACCCTTAAGGACAATAGCTAGAAGCTTTAAAAAATTCAAAGTAAACATCAGCAGAAAAAGCATTATAAGCTAATTGTCTGTCAAACCTTTTCCTGTTACCATTTAATTTTTAGAAGGTATGACTTTGAGGAGATTATTTGTCAATCAAGATAAAGATGGCCATTGCTTGCTGATACACTGGCATTTTAGGCATTTCCACTTTGCAGGAAGATAATGAGTGAGCACTTGTGATCAGACATCACTCTTCTCGGCACATGGACATGACAACCTGCTTAACTGCTGATGATATTTTACGTGCATGTGTTTTAATGCTGGATTGCTCATCTAAGCACCTGCAGCTCCCCATGGCTAAAGATCTCCTAGAATTAACTTCACCATCAGTTGGGCAGAGAGGAACCTGACCAACTTCAGCAAAGGCAAGTGCAGGGTGCTGCCCCTGGGGAGGAATAACCCCCTGCACCAGGACAGGTTCGGGGCTGACCTGCTGGAGAGCAGCTCTGAGGAGGAAGACCTGGGAGTCCTGGTGGACAATAGGATGCCCATGAGCCAGCAATGGGCCCTTGTGGCCAAGAAGGCCAATGGCATCCTGGGGGGCATCAGGAAGAGTGTGACCAGCAGGTGGAGGGAGGTCATCCTGCCCCTCTGCTCTGCCCTGGGGAGGGCCCATCTGGAGCACTGGGTCTGCTCCAGATGGTTCCCAGTTCCAGAAGGACAGGGANCCACGTAAACATGAGGAGCAACTTCTTTGCTTTGAGGGTGGCAGAGCCCTGGAAGAGGCTGCCCAGGGAGGTGGTGGAGTCTCCTTCTCTGGAGACATTCCAAACCCACCTGGACACGTTCCTGTGCAACCTGCTCTGGGTGGACCTGCTTTGGCAGGGGGTTGGACTAGATGATCTCCAGAGGTCCCTTCCAACACCATGGGATTCTGTGACTCTGTGACCAGGAGGGTAAAACACGCGCATAGGCTGACAGACTTGCCGACGCTACGAAGATGGGAATTTGTAATGCTGGCTCCTAAGGATACATAAAATTGTGTTGATATAATTAGAGAATAGGGATAATTGGGTTTCTCCACTGAGGAACACAGAACGACATTTTACATGGACCACATCAGTGACCAACAGTGATGCCAATGCAGTTTTCTCTAATGACACAAACCCACCTACTTGCACCACACAGTGGTGACTTTCAAAGTTTATACTAAACCTGTGGGTTAGAAATTTACTGCTTTACATGCAACATATTCAGAAACATAAATTTCTTAAACAAAATCCTATTATTTGCAGATTTTGCAAACCGATAATAATGTCCTCATAAGATGCTGCTTCCATACTTTTCAGCTACCTGACTGCAAGGAATCAGCTGTGGTCGGCTACAATGCCCAAGAGAAATCACTCGTGTTGTAACAAGAGTTACCACGTGAGTAAGAAGTGGATGAAATCCTTCTCCTAGGTAGAAATAAACTGGGAGAGACTTCACCTGATAGTTTGTATAACAGCAATGTGATTGATGCTCCTTTTGGCAGAGATTTTTACCTCCTTTTCCCTATTGAGTGGCTGGAAGCTGCCCTGACTCCTTACATCCTGCTTCAAATTTAAAGAGGGATGCAATAGCAATGACCAGAATAACGATACTTTGGCACACGCTATCTCGACCACCAACATCAATGTCTGAAAACCACTGCTGAGAAACCAACTCTGGACTTTCTGAAGTGCCTGAGCTTGAGGTTTGTGAAACACGGTGAACCACTGAAGCGTGGTACTGGGGTATCACCAGGACACCAATTTCCAACCCTCTGTTTTCCAGCAGCTACTGCCGTTGGAGGAGACTCCAATGGGGGGGCAACCATAATCATATGTTCCCCAAACCTCATACTTTTGTGGGCTTTCAAATGAAGGCAGCAAAAAGCTACATCTGCTGGTAATTAACCATCTCTACGGGTGACATCAAAAGAATATATGTTTAGAAAAGGATGTCAGGATGAAGGTAAATTGAGGAATTTCTTGTTGCTTGGAGGAGATGGTAATGTTACTTCTGCCTTTTAAATTTAAACATATGGCTGAACATTAAAACAGGGTTTTGAAGGATTAATCTTGTGAACTATTCAAAAAGTAATTGTGTTAAGCTTTAGGGTTTGTTTTTTGGGGTTTTTTTTGTGGGTTTTTTTTCCCCCTTTTGTCTTTCCTTTGAGAAGCTTTCAGATGCTGGATCAACTGCAGCCCCAGCTGATACTGTTCAAGTTACTGGCTAAAGCCACCTGTGCAGCACTACACCCAGTTATGATAATCCCATCTACTTAGAGCTGTTACTCATATAAAAGACTATTTTCAGCCTTTACTCTGCTGGGTTTTTTTGGTCTTGTTTGTTTCTTCCCCTTATCATGAAGAATAAATTGCTACTTTCATTTAGGAGGAAGTACAAATCATGTTGTCATCACAACAGAGCTGGCACTGCGCTGCTAAATGCTAAAATCTACAATTTTTTTATGCTACAATGAAGCATCAAGGCACTTAGCAGTATCCCTGGGAATTGACAACCGGGGAGCTGAAAATCATTTCACTCCTCTTCCCTGTATTTTTAATAAAGATTTCTTACCTACCTGGTTCTCTCTTCAAGGTAATTATATGGGCAACTCTGACCAAACTATATAAATTCACTCAATAAAAAAGCTTACTGCGGTTTGCTTCTAAGGAGCCATAATGCTCCCAGTATTTTCTCCAAAATTCCTCAAGGTGAATGCTGAGATCAGAGAAATGCCCTCACCACTTGCCACGAGACACCATTGCATGCCTCCACACCTCCCCAAATAACCATTGCTCTTGATTTCGCTTGCAGATGTCCCCAGGACTTTCACAGGCCCCCAAACCAAAACAGAAGAGCACAGAAGAGCAGGTACAGAGTTAGCAACACTCCCATCCTGTTCTTAACTGCAGGCTTTGACTGCAGAATCACAAGATTATAACTTTATTGTAGACTGCGGTAATAGAGGAATTTGAGATGAGGGCTGAGATATGCTCTGTAAGAGAAATATTAACAACCTACACCGAACAGGACTGGAAAACTAACCAGCTTTGAGCACGCACCTCCTCTTAATGTTTGCTCAAGTGTGGAAAGGCTGTGATGACAGCATAACTATTAATACTTACAATACCCACTTTTCTTACAGGTAATCCCTTTTGTTCTCCTCATGAGGGGCTTATGTATGGCCACAAGCATTTTAAAAGTAGTAGGAATTGGGAACAAAATAAAGGCGGGTGCTTTAAAAATATTTCTAATAGATTATTGGCCTCCAATTCTGAAAAACAGCTAATGGATTTTTAAAAAGCAAAACCAAACCCACACTTTAAAGGTGTGCCATTTATGGGAAACCACCATCTTCTCGCTAAAACTACATGATACTGCCTGAGGCACATAGGACACCAAAGCTCTACCAAACGTGTGGCTTTCCGGAGCAGAATGAGAAGAGCTGATTTCAGAAATCGCTTTATTACAGTGGTTGAGGCTCAAGCACCTTTTTGGGCAGCTGCTGCATCTCCAGCAGAAAGGCAGGGGCTGAGAATGTGCCCCTGCCAAAGCAGCAGAGCCACTGGCTTCGGGGGAAACCGTGCCCTCCCGCTGAGCACCAGCAAAGGGGCACTGCTGGAAAAAACTGCCCTGAAAAGTTAAAAAAGCCTTTTCAAACGATGTCTCTGGCAAACAAATTACTTCTCAGGTGGTGTGCACAAGGAGAACACAGCAACGTAGAGCTGCTCTTGTCTGGCAGGACGTAAAGATCCCAATTCCCAGGAGCTGGGCAAACACCGAATGCAGGAACGATTCCCACTCCATAAAGACGATGACTTTGCAGGTAGACTCAATTTTCTCTGCCTCTCTCTAATCACAAGAAATATTTTTATTATCTCTTCCACAACCTCAACGCCATCTCTTAACAGCAGAGCTCTTTCGGTAATGTGTGTCTCAATCCTGACTACAGTGACTGATCCAGGACTCATAAAAGTCTACAGGAAACTTCACCTTTGACTTTAATGGGCATTTAATAAAAAAACATCTCCCAGAAAGGCACTTCTCCCCATTTCTTCTGTGCTCCAGAGCTATCATTCTGTCACTATCCACACTGCATTTTTCAAAGAGGCAGCCAGAGAGTTACCTAATGCTGGCTGTGCCGTCTGCATCAACACAAGAGGCACGAGAGCCTCTGTGACACCGCTCCCATCCTTCCCAGGAGAAATCTGGGTGAATTCATTTTATCCAAAGACGCTGGTATTTCCTCTCTAAGCATTTTGGGGGGTGGTTAGAGAAAATATGATCAAAAACATGACCTGTGGACTTCCCAGCTTTTCCCTGTGTTGTATTTGCTGTGCTGTCCCTTATGCCAGGTCACTGTCATCTTTTTTTCAGGAAGGTTTTGGCCAATGGGACTTCTGTCATTAACAAAAAAATTAATTTGTCATGCCATATTCTAGAGATAAATTATTTTAAATGTTTTGGCACACTCACACTTCATCACAGGGACTTGGCATCTTCAAGAGGCAGGCCTCCTCTCTGAGATACCATTATCTCCAAAAGTCTGCCCAATTACTGTAGTAAGCTTTTAAAAACAGGGGTACACCCTTTTACAGGCTTAGAAGCTTGATGTCTAAATAATACAATTTTATCTGCACTGGCTGGAAGAAGGAAGGATTCCCCATGATGAAAACAGCTGGGAAAAGTTTGTGGACTGGACCAACAGTGGCTGCTCATGTAGAACAGCACCATCCCTATGTGCTAGAGTCTACACTCAACAAGCCAAAAAGTTCCCAAGTCCACGATTTTGCTCTCAGGAAGTATTAGTGGAGTCCCTGTAAATGTATCTTCTCTTTCTGCTACTTGGATAACACAGTATGGCAGTCACTGCCCACTGGAAAGACTATCTGATGGACCACCTGCTCATGAAGCTCAGGTGATGCCGTATGAGGGCATTTCTGCTTTGGTTCTGGTTTGATTTTCTACGAAGCTTGGATAATGAGAAGGAAGCCAGTATAGCAAAGTCAGAGGGCCACATAAAAGAAAATTGTAAATTCGTCCTTATTCCTTGCTGAATCCACATCATCTTACTACACTTAATTATGGAAATGCACGTGACTTTTCTCACAGGTTTTGTTTGTAATACAGAAATATTTTTAACAACATTATATCCTGCCTATTAAGGATATGCCTGTGGGCGTGCCCAGGTGAAAGTTATTTTCAAGCCACAAAAACAAGAAAAGCCAGACCAAAGAAGGGTATTATACAGAGAAGTAGAAGGTTTTATTCCAGAAACCATGAAGAAAATGGTACTAAAAGGAGGAAAGTATATTTTCAGAAGCAATTATTCTCCTTTATCAGCGATTAGATAAAGCTGCAGTTACCAGCATCATTTTTTGGAAAACAAGAGAAAGACTGGACTTAACAAGACAAATTTAGTTTAATACCATTAATATAAACCCATATTTTACTAAAGCTAGGAAGCATGAAAATTTAAGTCACTTAAGTACTGTATAAACACTAATGAATTAACTCATCTTTATCAAAACTAAACACCACAGAAAGGAAGGGGTTTGCCAAAGGCAGCAGAGAGCCAGGAGAAGAGCTTAAGAGGCTTATATTCAGTCCAAAAGATCATCCTTTATCACTTTGTAAGGAATCATTGCTTAGAAAGCTGTTCACAACTAAAATAAAATAACGTAAACTCTTCCTGCCAGCAGACAGATGTCTTTACAAACTCGGATACATAAATGAAGAGATTCACTAAAGGCTACGACATTTCTGGGTAAAACCCGCGCAGTGCTCAGAAAAAAATATATCCAGGTCTGTAGTTTGGCCCCAAAATTCATAGAGAACAAAGCGGTAACGATACGGTCACAGCCTGACATTGGGGATTTTTCGAAGCTAAACTCATGGGAGATGAACTCAGGCATGGAGCCACAGGACCTGCTCTGAGACCTCTTTGCAATGATGAATTCCAGTGTTGCTCCTCTCCAGTGTCACGGGGGCTGGACACAGAGGGAGGAGGTAAGGAGTTTGCACTTCACTGTGTTGGTTTCAAGTTATAGTAATGTACGTTTTGAGCTCAACCTCTGAAGCTGGCTCAGCAGGTGTTCACTGCTGGGCCACAGGCACTGAAGATGCCTCATTAGGATGACATACCCTGAAAGAGAAAGGTAGGCTCCTCCAGCGGGTGATTTACAGCATCTCTTTGAGCCATCTTCATCTCTCCACTGACTGTACAAGGTGACTGGAGATGAATTACGGAATCAGAGAATCACATGGGGTTGGAAGGGACCTCCGGAGATCATCTAGTCCAACCCCCTGCCAAAGCAGGTCCACTCAGAGCAGGTCCCACAGGAATGTGTCCAGGTGGGTTTGGAATGTCTCCAGAGACGGAGACTCCACCACCTCCCTGGGCAGCCTCTTCCAGGGTTCTGCCACCCTCAAAGCAAAGAAGCTCCTCCTCATGTTTAGGTGGAACTTCTTATGTTCAAGTTTGTGCCCATTTCTTCTTGTCCATCACTGCGCACCACTGAAAAAAGACTGGCCCCATCCTCCTGACACCAACCCTTTAGGTATTTATAGGTGTTGATCAGGTACATCTCCTGTCATGTCTACAGTTATGCTGCATCACTTCATTGCTTTCAGAGATTAAAGTATTTCTATAATATGGGAAGTTACACTAGCAGTGGTGGCTGTAACCCATTGTGCTTGTTCCTTTTACTACCAAAGAATCCCCTAAGCAAGGACGTCTGGAGACACCAAAAATAGCTCTTACCACAGTGCAAAGGAATTAATCAGTTTGGTCTATGCCTGGTGATTGAAAAAAGCCAGTAACAATACTGGAAATGCTGCAGAGCCTGAAGGCCAAAACCTGGTACTGAATTCCAGCCATTGCCTACCAGGGTGGGAAAAAACAACAGCAATCAGAAGTGATTTGGGGAAACCACTATTCCAAGGAACAGGAATGATGACACTTACTCCAACCCGGAGACAGACAAGGAGAGATACCAAGATAAAGCCAATGATACTGGGTTTGGGTCAGCACACAAATGGCTGCAAATTTCATCACCGACCGCAGCAGGGAGTCTGCAGAGATGAGGTCTGGCAGCCACCCTGCTGCAAGAATAACATTTAATGGGTTATTCTCTTAGAGCACATACACAAAATGATGGAGAGGATTTTAAAACGGAGAGTCGATCTCTGAATTTAGCTGGCATCTTTCTTAAACAATGGTAGACAAAACTGGCCTTTATCCTCAGCAAGAGGAGGAAATCTTCCACGTGCTCTGTGGGCAATTATGTGAAAAATAAATGGCACTGAAAGACATTAAAGCAGTAGCTGATTAACATGGATTTTTATTTCTATTTTTAGGATAATGTTCTATCTATTGCAGACCATTTGCTTTGTGTAACGAACTTACCTTGCAAATGGACAGGGTTTCAGTGTGCCGTTCCAAAAGGCAAATAGTAAATGAACATTAATTCTCTAATTGACAGGATGTACTCTGGCTTTTATCAGTAAATTTTATTAAATCTGGGAAATGAAAATGATGATCACACTTTCAGAAAGAAACCATCACCCTTTCCCCACCCTCCAACCTCTGTTACAGATTCCGTAGGTGAGCTTTCAAAAATTATCCACCTTTTCACGTCTTTCAGGACTGCACTTTGCTTAGAAATTCATCTGAAAATCTGGGAAAATCTATCTATTTTAGGATTTTTAGCCTTTCTTTAGAAAATCCTAATAGGAAAGAACATAAAATCAAATTCCTTAGACTTTTGCTACCTGGGTTCCCTCCATCCATTCTTTAAAATGTTTCTCATAACCCTAACGTTTTTTCTAGATTTGGCTCTGTATTTTCTCACCAACATCTATCTTTGGCAAGATGGGAAGCAACAGCTTGTTTTCCCCACACCCTTGAGCTGTTTGGAAATGTTCAGAAACAGGGGTGGGTTTTTTTTGTTTGTTTTTTTTTCACAGGTAAGTTATAACCAATTAAGATTTGAGAGAGAAAGCAGGACTGATTAGCGAATTCATTTAGGGATGCAGGAGAAAAGGGCTGGGCTCCGTGTCTTGCTAGAAAATTTACCTTGTACAAGCAAAGGCCCTTTCCTTCACGTCTGCCACATGTATAAATCCCACATGCCAGATGAGACAGCTCAGTCCATCTCACGGAGAGTAAGACCGCTCGCCTGGCACATCTTCAGCCTCACAAATTCTCTTTTTCCTTCAAGGGTAGCTCCCGGAGTTTGCGTTGAAATGGGGTTGTCCTGATCTATTTTAACAGAATGAACCCAAAATGCTGCAGTTCTATTCCGTTTGCTCTGAATGATGCTGAGAAGCTGTAAAGCATGCATCTCAGAAGCAAAAATAAGCTTGGCTTCATAATAATGAAGGTTGGATTCCCAGCTCTTTGTATCCTGTAAGTGATGGGCCATTTGCCTGCACTTCACTGAGGCTGCCTTTCCAACCACCAGTAAAATCTGTGATGTGTGGCAATATATATGATCCCTGCAAAGCTTTCCCCACCTCTGGGTCATTCCTATCACCTCTGTGTGGATTCTCAAGTGCCTAATACTCAGTGTTCCACATTACCTCTTCCCTCTCTGTCATGGCATTTAGGGAGTTTCTGCCTTCCCTTTGCTGACCTGTTTTCACAAAGCTTGGAAGAACTTCATACTGTCGAACCATAGAATGGTTTAGGTTGGAAAGGACCATAGAGATCATCTAGTTCCACTCCCCCTGTCCCTGGGCAGGGACACCTCCCACTAGCTTGCTGAAAGCCCCATCCAACCTGGTCTTCAACACTTCTAGGGAAGTGTTCCATGAGTCTCTCCACCTTTCCAGTGCTGTTGTCCAAGTACTTCAAAAGTGATTCCCAGACTGATGCTGGGCAGGTACACAATCATGCACTTGCTGCGAAGCCCACCGCACATAAACAACTGGAGATGTCTTCATTTTTACATCGTGACTCTCTTTTTCAAACAGTTCAATGCTATCAAGGGCTCAGCCTGTATGTAATTAAAATTAGAAAGGGGAATAGAATGTGCAAAATTCAAAATTCCCTTTCAAAGTACTGTGTTATGAAGCCCAAGCCTTTTTCTACCTGAAAAAATGTTATTGCTACTTTCATGTTGAAGGACTTTCCCCCTCAATACTTGGAAACCTCAACCTGATGTTGCATAAAATGAACCCAGACAAAACTCACAGCTGCCTCTACCCCTGAGTCCTGCGAGCCACCCCCAAAACCAACAAACAAAACGGAGCAATTTAGGTCAAGGAGTCTTCCTCCCACACTCCAAAATAACCCGCTCATGTTCCAGCGAAGAGTGGACATCTGTGCATGCAGTGGAGCCTCTCCGTCCAGACGTACGCTGCCTTCCAGCGCCTGCCAACGCTTCTCAGTTAAACCCTCGGCTGAGGTGGTAGGCAGTAAAATGGGTACAAAATACATGGAAGCTTCAACTATCGCCTTTTGCCATGCACATTCGTAAATAATCCAGCTGAGCTTGGGCCTTACGCTGCCATACACTGTCCCCTCAGCCCAAAGAATTAATGTGCAAATTAAGCTAGTTTACCTTCATTCTATGTCTCAATTTATATAACCCATTACTTCCCATGCTCCTCACAAACTCACACAAATCAGGTGCACAATAAATAATGAGAGGACTTCTGAAAGATTTTACGTCAGAGCTTGGCCCATGAAGTGGCAGAGTAGAAAGAGAAAAGTAAGCGCTTTCTGCAATACGTTTAGAAAATGGACCTTTAATGAAAAAGAAAAGATTCTATCAGAGTTTTAGCAACTTCATTTTTTTTGGTGGATTTACTCCCCGCTGTTCTTTCTGCAAAACTAATAACGAGAGAAAAGCATTGTACAGTAACAATAGAGCAGTGAGGAGCAACAAGAGCAAAATTACTGAAATTAATCAAGAAATAAGCCATCTGGTATAATATTCAATAATCTTACTAAGACGGGAAAAAACTGCAAAGCCAAGTTGCACAACATAACCAGTAAGTATGTAGGGGTTTGAAGTAATAAATGAGTAGGTTTTGGGGGAGCATCAGCCTATTCAGCACTCAGCTTATCACCTGGGGGTAAAAATGCCTGGATTTCTAATTCCCTGTTTCTTCTGAGAGACTTGATCCCCCCCAAAAATCCCAAAGCTCCTGAGAACTGCAGTGCAGTAGCACAGGAGGGAATTGCAGGGTATCCCAAAGGTGGTGACAAAGATGGAGACACTTGCTTTTATCTATTCATCTTGAAAATGAAAGTGAGTAATATTATTCTAGGAATTAGAGGTCTCATATGGATACTGTCACTGCTTGTCACCGACAGAAAGGATACAGGCACCCCTTGCAGCATAATTGATTGATCTCAGTCAAGAGATAGCACTGGTCTGCACGGACCAACCTCATTTATACGTTTGTGCAAAATACAGATATTTTCCATGCACATGTGAAAGAGGAGGTTCCAAATGCTGAAAGGTTTCCTGTTGAGAAACAGCCACTGTCTTACTGGGTGAGAAAAAGCATGTTCTCTCATAGCGGGTTCATAGTTTGCTCACGGGCAGCAGACAAATATTTAATTAAACACTGGGGAAATATTTAATTAACAGACTCTGTTTCTAATTAGGATTGGAGAGGATGCGAAGGCAGTCAATAGTCCATGAGAAAAGCCACCAAACTTCCTGCCGGAGAAGTAGTGAATCGATACCCTCGTTTCTAGGGGAGAGCCCTAGCAGATCACAAATAATTATCTGGTTTAGATCTGTTTTGATATCCCACCATATTAAGCAAATAAAACAACAGACCACCTGATATGTTAGTTCTGTCTATTTTGCACACGTGAAAGATAGAAATCTGTGCCTGAACCCCAACATCACAGGCCATAAAGAAGAACGCACAGGAGGCTCTTACAATCCACCAGGAAGACACACACGGAATTTGTGCTCCAGTTGATCAGAGTGTGAAGGATTGCCATAGCCATGGGCCTCGAGAAACTCAAAAGCAGCCTGGAGATTTTGTCTTTCAACTAAAAAAAAATATCAATTTTCAGATTAATCCAGCTGAAGTGTCGATAGCCAATCCCACAAACACGGCAGTGATCCAGCCACTTCAATTAAAACCTGATGTCAACACAGAATCACAGAATCTTCATGGCTGGAAGGGGTCAAGTCCAACCATACACACACACACACAAAAAAAACCCAATCCAACAATCTCGGGCACTAGAACATGCCCTGAAGAGCCACGTCTACGTGTTTCTTAAATACCTCCAGGGATGGTGACTCCACCACCTCCCTGGGCAGGCTGTTCCAGTCCCTGACCACCCTCTCAGGAAAGTCATTCTTCCTAATATCTAATCTAAACCTCCCCTGCCCCAACTTCAGACCATTTCCTCTGCTCCTGTCATTATTCCCTTGGGAGAAGAGGCCAACCCCCACCTCTCTACACCCTCCTTTCAGGGAGTTGTAGAGGGCAATGAGGTCTCCCCTCAGCCTCCTCTTCTCCAAACTAAACATGCCCAGGTCCCTCAGCCTCTCCTCGGATGACTTGTTCTCCAGACCCCTCACCAGATCTTGTATGTTTAAGCAGATGAAGAGGCAGCCAAGTTTCCTCACCAGATTCCTCTCCCTCCTTCTGAAGCAGAAGCTGTACGTTGTTTAAGGACTGCAATTCTAAACACACCTATTCAATATGCTCAGTGAGAGCATCCAAACCAAACCGGGTACTAACTCTAACAGCATACTGCTTGGTTTTCAAGCCCTATGGACACATTTAACCCTTCAACTCCTCATAAACTCCATGATATCCCTGCTCCTAAATCTCACAAAATGCTCTAATGTCTTACAGATTTTGGCTGGGTTTTTTCATTAAAATGAGTTAATAATGAAAAAAAAATTAATGTTACAAAGCCATTCAGAAACAAATGAAGAGAGTTAATACCCTCCTTCAGTTATCAATATGTAAGGAACTTCCCTGCCGAGTGCACTCAAGCATTTAACCTACACGCACCTTGATGCAGGGAAATAATTATTCACTCAACTTACTCGTTTCTAATTAGCTTCAAAGCGTGCAATTACTGTAACTGGGAGTTAGGAGAAGAGGTAAGGCCGGGAGAGGTGGATGAAACCGGCGACATGGTAAGGGCTGGTACAGGAGCAAGTAGGCAGAGGAAGAGCTGCTGAAGCAGAGGGCAGCAGAAGAGGAGCTACAGCAGATGCTGCTGGTGCAGGAGCACCTTTTAAAGAATCACAGAATCACATCGTGTCGGAAGGGACCTCTGGAGATCATCTAGTCCAACCCCCTGCCAAAGCACGTCCACCCACAGCAGGTCCCACAGGAACGTGTCCAGGTGGGTTTGGAATGTCTCCAGAGAAGGAGACTCCATCACCTCCCTGGGCAGCCTCTTCCAGGGCTCTGCCACCCTCACAGGAAAGAAGTTCCTCCTCATGTTTACGTGGAACTTCTTATGTTCAAGTTTGTGCCCATTTCCTCTTGTCCATCACTGCGCACCACTGAAAAAAGACCGGCCCCATCCTCCTGACACCCACCCTTGAAGTATTTATAAGCACTGATCAGATCCCCCCTCAGTCTTCTCTTCTCCAGACTAAAAAGACCCAAGTCCCTCAGCCTCTCGTCCTAAGAGAGATTCTCCATCCAGGCCCCTCATCATCTTTGTAGCCCTCTGCTGTCCCCTCCCCAGCAGTTCCTTGTCCTTCTGGAACTGGGGAGCCCAGAACTGGACCCAGTGCTCCAGATNAACTCTCCAGCCTGTCCAGGTCTTGCTGAATGGCAGCACAGTCTTCTGGTGTGTCAGCCACCCCTCCCAGTTTTGTAATGTCAGCAAACTTGCTGAGGGTACACTCCATCCCTTCACCCAGGTCATTGATGAATACATGGAAGAGGACTGGACCCAGTCCTGACCCTGGGGAACACCACTTGTTACAGGCCTCCAACTAGATTCTGTGCCCCTAGTCATGACCCTCTGAGCTCTGTCTTTCAGCCAGTTTTCAATCCACCTCACTGTCCATTCTTCTGATCCACATTTCCTAAACTTATCTAGGAGGATGCTGTGGGAGACTGTGTCATTTCGGGTTAGGTCCAGGCAAGATCAAGAACAACAGCCCTGTGCTTCCCTGAAAGACTCGCCATGAGGACACCTGAGCTCTGTTGGGCATGGAGAGCTGGGGAAAAGCAGCACAGGAGATGGGCTTCAGGGTGAGCTCATATCTAAAGCTTTCACTCCTCTTGGATAAAGAGGACAACTGCCACCTACCCACCCAGTTCCTGTGCCCTCCTCATGTCATAGCTCGGAGAAAGCAATTCAAATGGTGCCGCGTCACTGTAGGTTTGTTGTACATTACCCAGCAACCTCTTAGCAAAGACAGAGGTAAGAAAGTTCTCATTTCAGGCAGCACAGTACAGTTCCTGTTTGCAAATAAAATATATTTTCAATTGTGGTCAACATGTTATGGATGCTTCTTTATTTCTATGAATTTATTCTCCTTCAGGGAAGGAAATATCATACTCGGTATTTTTCACATTGCTATCCTTTGTTGGAAAAAAATAAATAAATTTGATTTGAAGGAAAAGCAGGTTCTTAAAAAATGAGATATCTGGCAACTAACTAAAGAATAGTCTCTGTATTTTTTAACTATCCCTCCAATAATATTTTCTAGGCTTCCGAGGGTAGAGCCCTCCTTTCTTCTGGAAAAATACCACTATTCCCATCCTCTCACCATCTCAGTATTTGGTGCTAATCTGCTAATCCAGTAATCTCTTGTGCACCCATTGCTCATATTCTTTTGCTGCCAAAAGAGGGCTGAGAAACCTGGAACCAGAGGCTGGGTCTTGCCCAAGGGTTTGAGCCTCACCCATAGAGCTCACGAGAATTAGATAACAAGAATATCAAATGGGAAAATGATAGCATGCGGTAAATGTTCTAGAAATTCAAAAGCCATCTGGAAATAAATTAAGAATTTATCAGAATAAAATGTTCACTGTGGAGGCATTTGTAAGGGCATCTGTAACGCTACTGGCATAAACTCCCTTTTTTCCCATTAGCTCGGGTAATGTACAATTCATGAGTCGCACTGGCACCTCGTTATCCAATTAAAATTACTCATTTTTAACAAAGAAATAATGTCGGAAAGGGAATTATTAGGTTAATGATTAATTCTGGCTACTCATATATGAAATAGCTTTGCAATTAATTTGGGGAGGTTTGCATGTTTTAAGCTCCTCAGCATAATTACAACAAGTTGCATCACTGGGTCTTACAGTTCTCCTCTCTAATTAATTTGGTAATATAAGCACATGAGGAATCATCCTGAGAAAATAAGAGGCACTGCCGGAAGTAACAAGAGAGATCATCGGGTTTTTTAGAAAAACAAAGCAAAACATTCAGGAATAGTTTACTGACACCTTTTCTATCATCAAGGGGAGGGTTCTCCTCTGGCTTTGGCAGCAGACCTGCCACCTACTGCCATCACACTACTGGAAAGGGTTAATTAAATGGCTTGATTTAATAATAATGTAATCATTCAACTTAAGAACCTTCCAGCAAACAACTTCCTATGCGTTAATCTCTGGAAATTGCATTTTAAGATGAAGACTGTATTCTATTAATAAATGCAGTGTGAGACCCTTACGAATCACTTGGAGGGAAAGGTGCTGAGAATTCAGAGCAGAACGTCTGCAGACCTCTTTTTCTGGTTTACTTCCCTTATTTTTTGTTTAACTCCTTGTTTAAAGCCCCTTTCTCTTTCCTGGTGGTAGGATTTTGTTCCCCTGGCCAGGATGGGCTGCATTTCCCTCCCCCTCACCCCCCAAGTTTTGCTGTGAAGCCCTGCACCCTCCCAATATGGGTCCCAACCAGGACCCTCCAAATAGGTCCCAGAGACATGCCATACTGTAAAAAAGCCTGTTTTCACCGCACTTGGCAGTCCCTGATGAGCCACAAGTGATCGTGAAAAATTACTTTGGAGCCAAACCCACGCGACACCTGAAGAAATTCTTCCTTTTGGTCTGGGTTGACAGTATTCACTGTTTGCGTCTCACCTATTTTTACACCTTTTTCAAGAGCTATCTCTTGGCAGCACATCCTCCCCTCTCAATGGGGCATCAATTACAAGGTAGAGGCCAGATTTTGTCTCTTGGCTTGTAGGGGAAGGAAGAAAAGCCCACTGCCATGTGCCTGCCCTGGGGACAGTCCAGTGCTCACCCCTGCTCCACAAAGAGGTGCACGAGTGGAAAACTGGTGAGGCACTGGTGAGGCCTCCCCTCGAGGGTTGTGTTCAGTTCTGGGCCCCTCACTACAAGAAGGACATTCAAGTGCTGGAGCGTGTCCAGAGGAGAGCCACCAAGCTGGGGAGGGGTCTGGAGAACAAGTCATACAAGGAGAGGCTGAGGGAACTGGGCATGTTTAGTTTGGAGAAGAGGAGGCTGAGGGGAGACCTCATTGCCCTCTACAACTCCCTGAAAGGAGGGTGTAGAGAGGTGGGGGTTGGCCTCTTCTCCCAAGGGAATAATGACAGGAGCAGAGGAAATGGTCTGAAGTTGGGGCAGGGNAGGTCTTTTCTCTGTGTGTGTGTATGGTTGGACTTGGTGATCTCAGAGGTCCTTTCCAACCATGACGATTCTGTGACGCTGTGAAAACGGACATGGTCAGTGTTGTCCCAGGCTCGCCAGTCACCAGACATTGTCACCTGCAGGCTGGGTTACTGATAGTGTGACATACAGTCACCAATGCCCGAGCACCTTCAAAATCCGAAGATAAAAAACTGCTATGACAAACTAGAAGTCACATACAGTTTACCTGGAGACACTTTGAAAACCAGGCAGAAGAGATTTTTGAGGGTGAAGGTCCCTCATTGCTGGGGGTTGGGTTGGGTTGGAAGCAACATGTTCTGGTGTGTTCCTCACATCCACTCTTTGAATATCATTATGGGTCATGGTCAACAAAGAGGCAGAGCTCTCATGCACTCGAGGAGAAGACACAGCAGCTGCCACCTCCACATATGCTTGCAGTGCCTCCCCAGAGACATGCCACTGCGGCTGCTACCACACAACTCCAAGAAACTCACTGTGCAGCGGTAAAAAGGGCCACAATTTATAGCAAAAGTTATTTGGAGGACAAACTTTTCACAAGCAATGCTGGATATTTCACCGTGCGGCACAAAAGCTCTTCCAAGCAACTCAAGAGGAAACGTAGAGCCCTGCATCTATTTTCAGCCTACTGGGAGAAGGTTCTGTTATTGTGACATTTTTCACCATTACCAAATCACTGTTTGTATGATTCCCAAGTGCTTTAAGCAAATAGGGCACCATCTCTAAGGACTTCGTGAACTGGTTTGTTGGCTTTTTAGTCTCTAGCTTCTGTGTGATGGCCCGTGTCCATTGCTGGTTTGTTCTGCACAGCCTGTTCCAAGAAGCTTCACCATGAATCACCTCCTGTGTCCCATGGCACTCCGTACAATTGGCCAATGTGCTTTTCTGAGTGCTGTCTGTTACCAACATACCGACACTAACTTTATGGAAAGCTCAGTGGTTTTTAATTACCTCCATTTTACAGTCCAAACATACCATTTAACTTTACTTTCCCCTCTCTAAGCATTCACATCTTCTGCTTGTATTTCACATCAGAAACATGTGAAAAGCATGAAGTTGGGTAGAAGCTCCTCTATCCCTTGTTCCCCCAACAGATCTCCGCCTATCTAAGAAGTAACACGACTTCAATACCAAGAAGGCTGATGCCACATTCACTGCAGTGTAGGTCACCTAATCAAAGTAACCTGCCATCAGGAAAGTGGGATCAGCTCCACACCTCTCTCTCTGCACAGACAGGCTGTTCATGTTCCACAATCCATCCTATTTCAGCACTAAAGGGGAAAAAAAAAAACCAATCCAGTCGTTTTGCAATGCCGCTTAGCACACATTATCTTCATTTCTTTTCCCTCTAGCAATCGCTCTCAACAAAACACTCAGATGTGGATCGGGCTTATCAACCAACCAGTATTTTCCCTGCTCGATAAGCCAACGCCAAGGGTGTGAAAACATGCATTAGCAGGCTTGCTTCTCCCAGCAGCAATGCATTTCTCAGACGTGTAATACTACAGCTTTGACTACTCGACAAAATCATATTGAAAATAATCCAAGCGCTAATTAAATCAAGTCAAAGGCAGAAGAGCGACAGTTTACAGGCTCCAGGCTGATGAGAAAGAAGGGTTTATAATAAGGAACACAATATTCACTCTCCCAACTACTACTTCTCCGTACACAAAGTCAAACTTGTGGGGATTTCAGGCGTAGAAACACAGAGGGGAAAAGCAAAGACACTTAGCGCCGACCATAGGCACTTACTGCCAACCATCTGCTGTACTGCAGAAGGGGACATCGTGTCGTGAGCCTCCTGCTCTCTTCCGATGCAGAAATGGCTTGGGGGCTAAAGGGAAATGGCACGTCAGCCAGTGGGTTCTACTCAACAAGAGCAATCAGCCAGGAACGGGAAAGGCCGATGCGAAGGTACGGGACATGTCACTGTAGAAGTTCTAACTGACAGTTATATTTAGAAAAATATAACCTGATAGCAGCCAGGTACTGCTGGTATTTCTGACATCCATCATCTATCTCATGCTTCCAAAGCCGGCTTGGTGATGCAAAGCAGAATTACTTTTGCATTCACTTTGCATTGGTGATCACAGCTGTCAGAGCCATGATGTATGAACGCTGCCTCTTTTCAGAGAGGCAACCAATTAATTTTATTACGCCAATTGAGAAGTTTGGAGATGTAGTTACAAAGCATTTAATGATCAAAGAAAACAGTGAATAATATAAATAGAGATGTCCTCCCACTCCCCATTACCCTATTCACACGTCTTCTAATAAAACAGTCTCCAGACCTCCCAGTGAATTATGCCCATTTTCATTTGGGAAAGTGCAAATATTACACTTATCGTAAGCGGTGACTGAACGAGCCTGACAGGGAGAGGAGCTGCCTCCTTCCAACCAGCGCCAGAAAAGCCTTGCCACCAAAAAGAGGAGTTGGCATGCTAATTTTTCCATCCCACAACTTCCATCATTTCTTTTTTCTATTTAGTAATAATATCACTTGGCAAAACAGCAGGTGAAAAAATCAATAACTATATCCAGCCTGTGTATATTCAAGCTACATTGTTAGACAGCATCCAGCCTGTTCCCTTCAGCTCCGTACAAGAGGTGCTGGGTGGCAGGTGGGACTGTCGGCGAGCTGGCAGGAGGATGGAGCCGGGAGACCATCACTTGCTCCTCACACAGCAGAAGAGGGGTCTAAGAGTCTAACATTGCCAGCCCCACAAATGAAATGGGACGGGCAAGTTTGATGAGAGAATTCAATTCCTTTAGAAATACTACTTCCCTTGAACAAATGGGTGACTGCAAATAAAAGCATAATCTAAGCTTGTTATTTTCCCTGCTGCAAATCTGGATTTATTAATATTGATTCTCAAAATGACTACTGGAACGGCACAGAGGTAGTAAACCAGTGGTGCATTTAGTCTGCTCTGTGCATTATCCATTTTTTCTTTTGGAATTACTTTTCATAGAATCATAGAATTGTCTAGGTTGGAAGAGACCCTTGGGATCATCGAGTCCAACCAACTACCCTACTCTACAAAGTCATCCCCTACACCATGTCCCTTAACACTGCATCTACTTTTATTAGAGGAAAAAAAGTGACATTTCCTTCGAGGGTAATATTCCTGTGGCAAAACTGCCTTTCCATTTTAAAGCCCATCTTTGATGCAAGGGATTGACTCATCCACACTCGCCCATGACACTTGAGTGTATGGCACCCAGGAGGTATTTGCCCAAATATACATGTATCAGTTTTCCTATTGCACTTCTTTAATTCAAAAAATGTTCATCTTTCATGTATGGGAAATATCTTACCCAACTGCTCCATGGGAAATAAGGAATCAAAGACACATCCCCATCCCCACCTTCCGATATGACACAAGGTATTTTTTCCCAAAAACAAGCAGCACGATTCCAAAAGTCCTTCCCAAGACTTTGTCTTTCAGAACAGTGAATTTACAGAGTCAAACTTGGAAAACCTGGGAAACCCCCATCCTGCAGTTTTTCTGCAAAAATCATGAGTTCTCTCTATATGCAGATGGAGCAGAACCATCAGCTTCAGGACGGCCAGTGGTTTCTGTTCCCTGGAGGGCTGCACATAAACACTCGGAAATGAAAGCCCATCCCAGGAGGATACGACTGCAATTTGAGGACTGTGGGAGGGGGAAAGGTTTGTGAAACTTGTATTTAGTAAGTTTTATGGGGCTTTCAGCCTTCTCATCCATCTTATTTACAACATAAACCACCCATTGCTTCTGTTATTTGATATGTAAGATAGCAAACGGAGCACCTATATCTGTATTTTCACCGCTTCAGGCTTTGGTACTCATCATAGTAGAAGGGATTAAAAAAAACATTTAATTTTCTATTATATGAAAATCCACTATGATTTTACATGATAACATGCCAAATATTCTAAATGAGATTTCTGAAGCTTCATAAGGGATTTGAACAGCCAGCTGCTATTAAAGCTGAAATTATTTGCAAATACTCAGCTTGCGAGTGACTTCAATAACTGTCCTCGATGACACAACCTGGCAGAGCACAACAAAATCAAAGCTGTCCCAGCACACCCTCCTAAAGCGTGCAAGGGCAGAAAGCTCTCCTCCTCTCTTCCCTTTCCCCCTGCAAACGAGACGGCTGCCCACATGGAGGACAAACAAGAGGTTAAAACTGTTTATGAATTCCTAGCCCATCCACTCCTTTACCAGCATCTCCTAAAACACGGTCGCACATTAGAAATCCAGGTACCGGGCGTTACCCGTCTGCAAAGTCTCCTGACCAAGGGCTTATTGCATTTGTGAAGCCTATTATTGCTGGAAACAACATTCCGGGGAATTCTCCTCTTGTTACAAAGATGATTCTTTAATTTCAATCTCCCATGGCTGTAGATTATACACTGTAACACATTACAGTGATGACTGTTGTAAGAATCTGTCTGGAATTTATTTTCATTATACATATCAAAAAGAATATACAGATTTTTAAAAGTGAGAGAACTTCATAAGATGAAAATGTGAAAATCTTTTCCAAATGATACTTTTTTTTGATTTTTTTTTTGTTGTTTCTTTGTTCTGTTTAACAACACTGCACACATACCTTTCCATTTTTTAACAGCTCTAAATACAACCATATTTCTCAGCGAAACAGGGCTGGGACACCAAAGCCATTCCATATAAGCTTTATCTTCCCAAGCTGCCCACAGACACCAAAACAAACCAAACACATCCTATTTTAAAAGCATTCTCTTTTGTACCACCACATTTATTTGCACTATTTGAAGATATTTCTCTTGGGTGAGCAATATTTTAAGTCTCATGTCAGTGGAAGAATATTCTGCCTCTAGTTAAAAAAAAACCTTTAAAAAACCAAGACATTACATGGAGTTTTATCTATCTATAGGTGGGTTGTAAAGTTAAGTTACATTCAATTACCCTCTTTTGAGAAGCACAGATTAACTGAGGGACCAGTGCAACTAATGAACTACTTAATGAGCAGGATTAAGAACGCTGAGGTACAAAATGACAGCATCCACTAAAAGAAAAAAAAATCAGGTGAACTAAGGCCACTGGAGAGGAATATAAAATCTGGCTTATTTTCCCAGCTGCTTTGTATTCATAAGCTGAATTGATCCCATGTACGTGGGCAGAGTTGCGCCGGGCTTTTTCAAGAGGTGGAAAGCCAGATCTACCGGTAGGTGTCCCAAAAATCTCATTCCTCTGCTACACACTTTTGATGGGAAGATCAAGGTTTCCAAAGAGCACCATGGCTTGGCTTGGCATGGCATGAATCCTTGACGCCAGAGCATGAGCAGGATCTGGCCCAATGATTCTGTAAGAGGCTGATTCTCCACTGCAAGGCACGTGTGCTCCATGGTGGACCTTCAGTCCTGGTGCCCAGGCCCATAACCTGGCCACATCATCACTGGAACCGAGTGAGAGACCCAAGCACGCACCACTGCCTTTGCCTGACAAAACCTCATGAGGGATGAAGCTGAAATGGCCACACAGACAAGCTGCCAAACACAAGGCAGTTGCTGCAGAGAAACCCATAGGTAGCCAAGGAGTAAAGAGCTGCAACGTTCAGCTGAGACACAAGGCCAACATGAACTCCAAACAAGAATTCTGCTCCGTCGCATCTTTTTTTAATGGTGATTTTACCGTAACGTCCCACTGGAGATACTTATCTGTGGCTGATAAATGGCATTTGCACACATGCCAGTCCGTGCACTGGGGATCACAACAGGCAGTGGTGGATCTGCGGAGTCCACGTGTCTCACTGCAAGAACGCACCGGGGGAATGCCGATCTCCAAAGGGGTTTCAGAGCCGCACACCTACTCAGGATTTGAGCTTCTTGTCTGCTATGTACTAAAAAGGTACACATTCCAGGTCTGCCTCAGAAGTAATGTCCTCTTAACCTGCTTTCTCCCTAACTCCTTGGTCTCTTGGGAAGGAGATGTGTTATGTGACCACAGGTCTAGGTAGCCCCATTACCATTCCTTCCTTCCCATACATACACCTCTAATAGGAGGACACATAAAACTACGAATAAGAGTTGAGAAAATAACCAGGCAGCTAAATGAACTGAACTTTCCACCACGTCAAAAATCAGCCGCAGGCCTCCAGATGCTCTGGCAAATGAAGAATCTGCTAAAATGAACTGTAAAAGATATAAGTAAATAAAGGCAGGTAAAGCTCTCAAATTTTAGAATATCTGTTGTACTGGTATCATGAGCTCCTGTCTGACTGGTCTCATTTTATAGCTTATCTGTTAGCAACAGAAAATCATCAAAATCACTCCAGGGTCTGAAAGTCTTGCTCCATTATGCATCACTATCTGCAGACTATTCTGGTCACAGCAGTTATTCCAGCAGTTGCTAAAAATACCGAGTTTGTCATGCCAAAATGAATCACTTTAATAATTTCAACCGATGCTAAACAAAACACTAAAATTTCAAGCCAGTCATGGAAGCAAGCACACAAGTTTACAGGTATGCAGAGAAAGCTGACCTGTTACCAAGGCACGTTTCCAACCTTAATACACATAAAGCACAGAGAAAATTAATTATCTTATTAATGGAGTCATTCACATGAGCATCTCTGTTTCTTTTTTTCAGTCTCACATCTCTGTTCTCTTTGCCTGTTTTCTCACAGTGCATCAATTCCATTACCGCAAATAGATGACTCAAGCACATTTATGACATGGTAACCAATTGTGCTTGTACTTTAATGTATTTTCTTTTAAATCGAGAAGATATATTTTCAAATGAGCAAGAAAAGGCAAAAGGATAAAGGCACAGTCACATAAACCCAAACAATCTTTTAATTGCAAAAGTTAAAAGGTTTCGGTGAACTTGAGTCAGATAAACGGCAGCAAAAAGCAGGCAAAAATCTATAAAGACTTTGAAAACTTTGAAAGGGGAATATAATAATAATAAAATACAGTTTTTCTGGAGGTTTACCTCTGCTTGTGTAGTTTAGTCGGGCAAAACCAACTTCACCCTGAAAAGCACTTCCTTCATTGGCTGTAGGGGCCACGCAGAAAGTCCTCGTGTGGCAGCACACAGACCCACCCCACAGAGTAAATCTTACTGCAGTGATAGTTCCTTCGCTTTCTGTACAATTTCTGTTTCTGTAATATTCTTCCTTGACCTTATCTGATCTTATCTGATGGTGCCATTCATCATTTCTCACTCTTCATTCCAAGCTTCGATCAGATATCGCTCTATTCACCGCACGTTTAGATCCTACATCAAAATAACTCTAACTGGGAAGTTTTATGAGGGCTATACTTGAGCACATTTCCTTGCTAAAAGGATATTATAAACGAACATTTAATTAAAATTAATTCGAATTTATTATATATTACCGATTATAAATTTGTGTAGTAATCCCCAGTAAATGCTGTTATAGCACAGGAAGCTGGTATACATTAAAAAAATCCTATTACAATTGTGGATTCATTAGTATGTGCAGTCATATAAACAAATTCTGATGATTTATTATATTTTAAGTATATGGCACTTATGCCATATAATTGGTTGTGGCATATTTTGCATTATGAACACAACAAATTTGCTTTTGTGGAGCTTTTGCAAGCAGCTATTCAAAACAAAAAAGTAATTAGTGAAAGCAGCGTTTAGTAACAAACTGAAAGGAAAAAAAGGTTTTAAACAAATCTACTGTAAAATCGCTACCACATTATTTTATGCAGGCTCTTAAATTACAGTTCCTTTCTCGGTATTTAGTGCATTTCTATTACATATAAACATTCACAGACCAGCGTGCGTAAATGACACTTTAAAGAACAGAACAAAATATTTCCATGGGAATTAAGAGTACTGACTTTGTGATCAGATAATTTTAAGACCACTGAAAACCTGGTATTTTCAGATAGATAGAGCAATTGAGTTTGGAACAGAAAAATGAAAAAACAGATCTGCATTGGGAAAAAAGGTACTGTCTGGCCTTTTTCCTTTATAGCCTGTATAAATCTACATATACAGACACATGCACATACTTATGCAGCTAAAAAAAAATATAAAATGGCATAAACCATAAACTTCCCAACCCAAAATAGTAATACCTGGGTGCATATTTAGGTTGTCTCTCCGGCAAGTTGAGTTAACAATAATTGCACATGCACTGACCCCAGCATAAGCTGAGATCACAGAATCATCAAGGACCTCTGAGATCACCGAGTCCAACCATACACACACACACACACACACACACATTTATTTTCATGATAATTTGCAAATGGAAGGATAAGCCTAAATGCATAGATTTATACAGAAGTGCCTGCAGCACAAAATCACACCTAAGAATTGGGAATTAATTGTTGAACATTTATTTTTTCCATTTTATACCCCTAGTTTTTGCTTCAGTATATTTTTTTCAATGTCTCTTCTAGATGATTAACTGCCTNCCAGCTTGGTGGCTCTCCTCTGGACACGCTCCAGCACTTGAATGTCCTTCTTGTAGTGAGGGGCCCAGAACTGAACACAGCCCTCGAGGTGAGGCCTCACCAGTGCCCAGGACAGAGGCACGATGACTTCCCTACTCCTGCTGGCCACGTTGTTCCTGCCACAGGCCAGGATACCATTGGCCTTCTTGGCCACCTGGGCACACTGCTGGCTCCTGTTCAGCCGACAGGCCACCAACACCCCCAGGTCCTTTTCTGCCAGGCAGCTCCAGCCACTCTGCCCCCAGCCTGGAGCGCTGCAGGGGCTTGGTGGGACCCAAGGGCAGGACCCGGCACTTGGCCTTGTTGAACCTCATCCCATTGGGCTTGGCCCATCCATCCAGCCTGTCCAGATCCCTCTGTAGAGCCTTCCGATCTTCAAGCAGATCAACACTCCCACCTAGTTTGGTGTAATCTGCAAACTTACTAAGGGTGGACTCAAGAGAACCAGGAAAACACAAAGTAGGGACAACATACTCTGTGATGGAGTCTCCACGAGGGACCAGTTTAAGCACCTTATTTATACAGCTTTGCCTTTTGCTTGATAGAAAGCAGACTCTATGCACAGTAAAATAAATGCACTAGTTTTAAAACGGGACCATCAGCTCACAGCTTGCCAAGATACACAATCTGTAAGATCCCATCAGCATTTTCCTGAGCTACAGTATGTCAGGTTAAGAAGGCAATGGTGTGCAAATTATTCCAGACTCCTCTGTGGGCAGAGAGGAGGATTTCTGCAATACCACACAGTATCTCAGGGGTCTACCTCTGTCAACGGTGGGACAACTCTTCTGCATACACCCGAAACGGAGGTACGCAGCTGGGGGGAGCTCGGTGGTGATGCACAGGGCTCTCTGCCTCGTTTCCCCTCTCATTTCTCCCTCCCCACAAAGCAGGGCTGGAAGGCGACGGCTGCCTCCCCTCATGACAGCAGCAGAGGATTCACCAGCCTGGGCTGGAGACGACTGAGACAAACTACAAAATAAATATATATTATTATTCCTGATAAATATAATATGGAATTGCACTGCATCACCTTAAAGTGTTACAATCTTATTTAATTATTCTAAAGCAACCCAGTTTAACCTTTGCAGAAACGTATTCTTTTAAGGTTAAATCCTGTCTATAAAGCTCACTCCTCATGACCTGACAAACACATGGCTCTCCATGCCTCAGCCATCAGGAAGCACTGCTAAAGAATATGAGATAACTCTCCAATCTCTATGCTCTGGATAGATTTGCAGGTTCCCCAGAGCCTGCAGAGCCCGCCTCAGCCATTATGCAAGGACCAGGCTGTAGAAAACGCAGCGTCTGGGGAGAAAAAAGAAAAAAAAACCACCCTGGGTGAGTGCTGGGAAGAAATCTCTTTGGTGAGCTGCAGAAGATCTGACAGCTGCCTGCCATCCCCAGCACCTCACATCAATATGATCTGACTTCAAAACCAGAGGGGAGGAAATATTCCCACGCCAGCAGGAGCCACAAATCAGAAGAGGACGTAACCGGCTAAATCGTACGCGTTGCAGGCACAAATGCTCGCTGGTGTGAGCTAAAGCCCGTGGCAAGCTCTGAGACTCTCCCACTGCCTGCCCACACAGTAAATCTTACTGCATATTTTCAAATACTTTTTCATCACTTCTGTTTACAATGTAAACTTCACACAGGCTTGGAAACTGTAGTGAAAAATATGAGAAGAAATGTTGTTGCTTAAAACTGGATGGAAAGTCAAAATGTATTCAGCAATTATCCGTTGTTCTGAGATGATTAATTGCCTGCACATTATGATCAGCTTTTAACGCTAGTCAGAATGGGTTTCACAAAGAGAGCAAACAGAACCTGAACAAGCCCTTCTGATGGATTTTTTCCTACAGCTTCACCTGGAAATTCACAGAATCACATGGGGTCAGAAGGGACCTCTGGAGATCATCTAGTCCAACCCCCTGCCAAAGCAGGTCCTCCAGGAGCAGGTCCCACAGGAACGTGTCCAGGCGGGTTTGAATGTCTCCAGAGAAGGAGACTCCCCCACCTCTCTGGGCAGCCTCTTCCAGGGCTCTGCCACCCTCACAGGAAAGAAGTTCCTCCTCATGTTTAAGTGGAACTTCTTACGTTCAAGTTTGTGCCCATTTCCTCTTGTCCTGTCCCTGGGCACCACTGAAAAAAGACTGGCCCCATCATCCTGGCACCCACCCTTGAAGTACTCAGAGGTGTTGATCAGATCCCCCCTCAGTCTTCTCTTCTCCAGACTAAAAAGACCCAAGTCCCTCAGCCTTTCGTCCTAAGAGAGATGCTCCAGGCCCCTCATCATCTTTGTAGCCTCTGCTGTCCCCTCTCCAGCAGTTCCCTGTCCTTCTGGAACTGGGGGGCCCAGAACTGGACCCAGTGCTCCGGATGGGGCCTCCCCAGGGCAGAGCAGAGGGGCAGGATGACCTCCCTCCACCTGCTGCTCACACTCTTCCTGATGCCCCCCAGGATGCCATTGGCCGCCTTGGCCACAAGGGCCCATTGCTGGCTCATGGTCAAATTCCACCCTTGCTATTCAAGGCACAAACACTCAAGAACTGGTCAGGATTAACTTTGGCAACACACAAATGCGAGAAGGAAAGACAGATCTATCCCAAGGCAGTTTGCTTGATGCTGTAATTCAGAATTCCAGTGTCCGTGTAACTACAGAAGGGGTTACTCTATCCAGCCGTGTTCATTTTTCCCAGCTTGTGGTATCTCTGCTTTTCCACTAAACATGTGTGTCTTAGGACATGAAAATTACAGTGGTGTTAGAAAGCTGCCGTCAGACTATGATACTTTTGCTAAATCAGCTGCAGTATTATTCCTCAGCATGGATGTCTTCTGACTCAGAAAGGTTGAATTTACAGCTGTTTCACATAATGTTTTTCCATACAGAGAGAAAAACTACTACCTCACTGAAATTCATCATTGTCATCAAAATTAATTGACTTTGAGTAGGAGTGAATTTAGCCCAAGATGTGATCTTAATTATCCCGTTAGTCTTTAAGCAGTTACAATCTCTGCAGTGGTTAATAAAGGCTAATGCCTCTACTATTGGAGAAATAGTATATATAACTTGACAAGTGTTTGGTGGAAAGTAACTTACAGAAGCTGAGAAATAACTCCACATTATAACAAATTAGATCCAGCAAAAGGTCTTCTAGATGGGCCATTTTCCTCATGCAGACTCAGAGCCACTGACTTCTCATGGCATTAACCTTTATGTCCTAGATGCAAAATTCAAAATTCGACCAAATGTTGAGCGAGGCAAGTGCCAACTCCAGCCCCAGCCCGAGTCTTCAGGATTTCTGTGGTGTTTCCAACAGACCGGAATATGTACGGTGTAAGCAGCAGCTTGAACTGTTAAATGGCATTAGGCAGCCAAAGTGAGTTCAGGGTACAATGTGACCAGCGCATCCTTCAACTCTTACAACCATAAAAAACTCTAAAAACCCTAAACCCTTTGGGATTAGGAATATTTCCCCCTCTTTACACACCACTAAGCAAACCTTCTGAAGACAGAGGTCCTGTCGATACAGGCCAAGGATCCTGGCGGGCAGTGCCTCCTGAGCGTTCGTTGCTGGCACAAAGCAGCTGCTCTTCTGGCACGGCAACGGGTGTTCCGGCTGGTCCCTCACTGCCTTCTATGACATACCAATGTTCCTTGGAAGCATTATTGCAGATGCAACATCAGCCTCAAACCTGAGCAGCTTGCAGACAATAACTAGGGTTTTATGAAGAACTAAATTCCATCTGGACCAGGTTTGTACATAGAGATACTATCTTTTATTGGACTCAGCAGTGTAACGTATATAACTAATCATACTCCAGGCAATTTTTTCTCAACCTTGACTTATTTTCAAGTTTTGCTGCTTGACTTCAATGCTGAAGGAAGACTTACAAGATGGGAATGTGGCTGTGGTCTTAGACAGCCCTGGCTGCACCAGCATTACCACAACTGCACTAGTTCCAGTAGCCTTTTTGCAGTTCTGCTATAGAAATCAATGTACTTGAGTACATCTGCATTTTATAGTGGAGGGAAAGAACTTATTTCCCTTGTCTGTCAAGTGTCTTCAGTACTACCCATGATGACAGCGATGTTTTGACTGGATGGAGACACTCTTTAAAGCCAGTGTATAATTTGGAAGTGGATTGACGGTGTTTGGGTGGGTAATGAAGGGCTTCTACAAATAGCACACTCACAGCGAGTTGTGGGGAGCTCTCCTCATCACTGGGCTTGCAATGGGTTGGTCAGTCATGGAAGAGATATTGAGGAGAAGGAAGGATTACCTGGATTACCTCGCCAGAAGTGCACAAGCCATTCAGTGCTACTCCCTGCAAGAGAACAGAACTTCAAAGGAGGCTACCAGAACCTGAGAGACCAAACCATGGACGACACAAAAGCAGAGATAAGATTAAAAGACTAACATTGGGTCCTCCTCAAATCCAGACCCAGAATCTCTTAGAGATGCATAGATGGGCATTTATTTATATTTTTTCCTTCTTTTCAGATGGAGATGCAGCTGAGAAATGCCTCCAGCAGAGGACCTCACAGCATTCCCAGGCTGGCAATACAAATACAAGCTACCTAAGCTGCTAATATCCTAGTGACAGAGCACTGGGGACTCAAGAATTGGGGAAAGAAGGAAATTTTAGCAGAGTGTTATTAGCTGGTGAAAATGTAGTGACCTTCCCTGCTCTGCAGGTTGCTCTGCGGGAAGTCACAGTAAGATGGGCACTAGGTAAAGGATGGATATACCATCTATAGTATCTGTATCCCTTCCTTTTTAAATAAAAATAACCAACTGTTTCTTATTTGTCTCGCATCCATCAAAGCCAGAAAACGCTGTTTGCGGAAGGTGGTCTGTGGAAAGGCACACCTCCTCCGACAGCCTGGAACATTTTTGTTTGGAAAGATGCGCACTGCTCTGCATCGGGTTCTCGTTTCAAACACACTGGAGAGCTGTAATACTCTGCTGCAGTAAGAATTACAACAGCAATTAAAAGACATTTACGTTGTTCCACTTTTAACGTGATGGCTGAGATCAGACACACAATTAATTCAGAATCTGTGTGTTAATCGCCCATACAAATCCGTCACAGTTAATTAACTAAGACTATAACATAAAAAAGAAGCAATATGGAAATGAGTATTTCTTTCCACAAGGAATCATTTCTTTCCCAGGTTCTGCTCCTACGCTGTTCAAGGATAAACTGATACTAGAGGACGAAGCTCTTAACACTTTCCCTTTATCAGACTAAAAGCAGATAAGCACTGTTTTTAAACACAGTTTCATAACATTATTTTTCCTCTTTCAGAACACAGCATCTATAACAAATACATTAAGAAAAGATTTAATTTCCAAAGTAAGTTGGAAAAGCAAGATTGTTTCCTCAAAAAAAAAAATTAGTGTCTGGGAAACGGATCACAGTTGTGGCCAAGAGGCCAATGGCATCCTGGGCTGCGTAGGGAAGAGTGTGGCCAGCAGGTCGAGGGAGGTCATTCTCCCCCTCTGCTCTGCACTGGGGAGGCCACAACTGGAATCCTGCGTCCAGTTCTGGGCTCCCCAGTTCAAGAGAGACAGGGAACTGCTGGAGAGAGTCCAGCCTGGGGCA
>VXAK01016485.1:30008-49302 GCA_013399435.1 Arenaria interpres
CTCTGACAATTCCACGATTCCATGATTGGTCTCAGCCGTAAGATTTCTCTGCAGGAATTAACGGTGCACATTTCCTGCATCTCTACCACCTCTCTGGTTTGTGGCCAGGAAGACATTTTGGGGTAGGACTTTCCCATCCCTGGTGTTTGCCCTTGACCATCCTTCCAGTGAGCCACCACACCGTCAGGTCACCTGCAGCTGGAACCAGGAGAGCTCCATTCTGGGATGTATTGTAGGGATTTTGGGGCAAATTGCCCAGCACAGGAGGATCAGCAGCTTCTAGCGCTGGCACATGGCATGTGGAAGAACATGGTGGTTTGTGAAAGGGGAGACCTGGGGCCAGCCCCTTCCCGACTGAGGACTCTCTCAAGTATAATCTCTTTTCTCTATAGAGGGAATATCCAACTCTCACGCAGAGACATGTAACAACTGACAAACTTAAAACCTGACCAACTTTGAAATGCAACCTCAAAGACAGGGAGATTTGAGCCAAGTCACTTCTGCTGAAGCAGGGCAGGAGAACAGAAGACGGGATGACAAAGAACATGAAACGTCACAAATTTGTTAAATCTTTATCCGACGGTACAAAAGCCGCCGAGCGGAGCTTAAAATTAAATCATACCCACTTTGTTCATAAGATCATTCTACAGAAAGCTGCACATTGCTGCAAATGGACGTAGTCTGCTTTAGCTGTTCAGGCAGTTCAGGGAAACCACTCAGCTTGTCAGACACTGCGATCTGCAGCGAGCACTGCACGCTGACGGCACCAGGCTGCAGGCAAATCTTGCCCGGCGTTTGTGATGCTGCAGTTCCCCTGGAAACTGAGGTTAGCACGAATGCACCATGTCAACCTGGGGCAACAGTCAAATCGAGAGTCACACTCGGGCACAGCAACACTTGTTTGTGCATCTTTGAGTATAAACATGTTGCTTTTTGTATTACGATTTACTGGAAAGGAAGAATTTTTGGCTGCTTTTACTCTATTATATTAATAAAAGGTAAGGATGCTTTGGGAGACAATAATCTTATGAATTCTGTCATAAGGATGCAACAACTGTTTTCTAGATGCTAATGTCAAAGTCTTTAACACATGCATTATAACAATGCCGAGGGGCAATGCGGTAATGAGTCTTCTTGATTTGATGCTTAGTTTTACATGTATTTTTTTAATATATTCCCATTATGGAGACAGTGTAAACACATCCATGCTTTTCTCCAGCCAAAATACTGCGCTCCGAAACCAGCTGAAGGAGAGCCTGACTCGCCAGCATGACTGCAGCCACTCCTGGGGCTATAGATTGTCATCTCCTGGGAGAAGCAGCAATAGCCATGCCCTCTGTGTGGTGTTCCCCAGCCCAGCCCTGCCTGCAAGCTAATTCCAGACAAATATTTATGGGAATCCTGAGAGCAAATACGTTCATATAGGGTCAGTTAGAGTGTCCTGCTTTGAGGTAAAACAGAACTAATTTTCTGTTCAGTAATTTTACTTTTTTAGCTGGGTCTCTTCTAACTAACCAAACTCTGAAATTAAAGCATATTGTGCAGAAACTGTTCACTCTCACAGTGATAAGACCGGATTATGCCAAGGAAGGGTGTGCAGAGAGGCTCCTGCTCAGACTTATTGCTGGAACAACCAAGCTCAGCTGATTTCGTTATTTGCCCATTGGAGGGTCAGAAATGGAAAAGCGTAGAGGGGTCCCCCCTGCAGGGAGGAGGGGACAGGAGAGGTGACCCAAACCTGACCAACAGGGTATTCCATCCCACCTGCCCCATGCTCAGTGTAGAAGCTGAGGGATCTAAGGGTCAGCCTCTCCCTTCAATGGCCGACGGCCGAGGAGGACCCTGTCTGTTCATCTGCCTTTGGTCCCGATCCGGGTGTTCCTGACTCCNTCTCCTTATCCCTTCCTCTCCTCTCTTTTGGGGGAGGGGTGGGGGGAAGGGCCATCTGTCAGTCTGGTTTTGGTAAATTTGGCCAAAACCACGACATAGAGAAAAATAGACTTTCACTGATGTCTTTCCACACTTCTGTTAGGAGATGGAAAGAAACAAGGGCACAGCAAAGCCTGGGAGTCTCACAGTTTCTTGATAATATCACTCACTGTAGCTGCTGTACTGATGTAGCCTTTTATTTGCCTGTAATTGAGGGGAGGGTATTATATCAACGAAGCAGGAGTTGAATACCAGCTGTTGAATGCAGCCATCATCATCTTCCTCTCCTCAGAAGGGAAGGAAGAAGGATTTCTTCTAAACCACAAAAAAAGTCTACAGTAGCAGTAGCCAAAACTAGGCTAAGCTCGTTTCCCACTGCTTCATAACGCTCGGGGATTAGTTAACTCTTTTTAGATACTACGGTGTTTGTCAAGCAACAATTAACAATGCAACAATGCTTAAGCAAATACCATATACCTTTTGTAATTAATTCGAAGCAGTCAAATATTTGCACGGTGTAGAACAGCAGCAAAAAATTTCCAGATCAAGTTTGAAGTCTAACATGATTTGATCCTCTGATGATTCAAAACGCTTCATTTTAAAAATGTATTTTTAAAACCTCCATTTAATGGGCTGTATACATTTCCCCATAATGACTATATGGAGGTGCAAACACTATTGGACAGGTATAAATACCTAATTACAATCTAATCAGATTACACATTATTGCTAGTAAAATTTGTTAATGCTTCAGTGTCAACAGTTTCCAGGGGAAGTTAATGGCAGGTTAAAAACCCCTTCTCTTAGTAAACGAAGACGACAATAGCTAATGAAAGATCTGAATGTGTCAGTTACTAAATTATATGATGCAATTAAAATTTTCCTGAGTACAAAAAGAATATACTAATGAGATTCACTGGTACATCACTAGGCTACATAAGTTTTTAGTTCAATATACGTGCTGTCATCACCAATTGCATACAAATAATTACTACTTGCATAAGAATACAGCCTAGAAATTCCAAGACTGGTGCTGGCTGTGTTGTAGAAATCAGCCCTGCCTCAGGAAGCTTACCATCTCAGGCAACGATGCAGGTCCCGGAAAGTCCTATGGTGATTCTAGTTCTATGTACGCCCACACTGAAAGACAGAAGAGCTTATCCAAAACCATGTGACAAAGCAGAAATCTCAACTCATTCTTAAAATCTATGCTTCACGCCAGGTATATTTATTTTGTCTCAAAAGACCAAAATGTCATCCTATGTGAAACGTGGTACAACTGAGTATAAGCTCTGTAGGTTCCCTGATGCCCTCACCTTCTCCCTTTATAAACTGGCCCAGCTTAGGATACGTTCAAACAGCTCAGTCTTAAACAAGAGAGCACTTTAAAGCCTGTTAAATCTTACCCAAACATTATAACACAGAATAAAGAGGATTTATGCACTTTCAACTTTTTCCCACTGCTGCCCGGAGCAGTCCCAACCGCACTCCTCCTCTCCCACACTTCCCATTCCCATGCCCTCCCCCTCCCTCCTGCCAGCAGAACTGTTTATCCAGCTGCAGTGAAAACAGCACGTTTAGGTTAAAAATAACTTAAAGGGTTGTTTGGGTTTTTTTTTTTTTTCATTTTGGAGGGAGTTAATATTTACCCCAGATTACTTCCCAATCCAGTTCCTTTTTAACTGGGCAGAGACATGCATCCGAATAACAGGAGGTGGACAAGGCAGAAAGAGCTGCATGTCCTCAAGCCCTGCTCCTGCCGAGGGGGAAACATGAGCAGAGCCCACAAGACCCAACTGATCCTATGTCCTCTGGGAAGGCAGTTACAAAGATGCCGTTACCAAATTTTCATAACTGGGGACAATGCTCAGAAGATGCAGAGTTTGGGAGGTTCGTGCTGGACATGAAGGAAAACTTCTTCCCCTTGAGGTGGTGCAGAACTGGGACAACACATCAGAGAGGTGGGGGAATCTCCCTCCTCCAGGGCTTCAAGACCTGTCTAAACAAAGCCATGGCAGTCCCTCTTCGAGCAGGACGTTAGAGAAGATTTGCTGAGATCCTTTCCCACCAACATGAGCCTGGGATCAATACAGAGGTGCCTCCTCATCATGGATAGACCATTATAGCTTCTCCAAAAGAGTTTTTACACCCAAAGTATGGCAGACTTCAACCGCTTCCCTAATTCAGCTAAATTTTCATAAATTTCTCCTATAGCTACACCCTGGAGCTATCCCACACCAGGGAAAACTGGAGTCATCACCTCCAGTGTAAACAAAAGGTGGCCTTACGTATATTACTGGTCTCCACTTTAATAGTACGCATCATTTTCAGTTGGTTTCGGCATTTGGCATAAAAGTGAACTCCTCCCTCCTGCCAGGAATAGATAATACTACCTAATCTCTTTCATCAAATATAATCAGCTTCCTGCATTGTGTTTTTAGAAGTGGGAAGTCAGCACTGCCCATCACTGAGCACGCAACATCCCCATGGGAACATTTCCTATTTTAGCCAACAGAGTTTTTAATACAAGAGCATCAGCCTTGGCACGTGCCACAGGCAGCATCAGAAATGTTAGGGCAAATTGACAAGTTCCCGTGTGATCAAAAAGGGGGTAACAGTAAAAGTTCCCGTTAGGATGCCACAGAAGCCGAGCTGATGGTTTGTAACGGCATGATGACCCCTGCGCATCAGACCAGGCCTCCTCAGAAACTGCAGTTAGGACGCAATGAAAACAGGGAACTAAACTGTTGCCTGCACGAGCTGCTTAGAGCAAGGGATTAGAATAAACATTTTTAGATCATCACTTGAATAACTTTATCCTTTTAAAACACCTTTAAGTCCTGATTTATTATCCACTTTCTCAGCACAATGCACTTTTCTAGGTGTCCATGAGTCACCCTGGCTGTGGAGGTTGCCAGCTCAATTGATCTCTTCCAGCAGTTCCTAGTGTTTTATGAGCCTATGAACCAAATCCATCACGTAGATGTCAAGGTTATAAAATGTCCCTCCTGCTTATCTCCTCTGCCAGCAGAAGGGGGATAATCAGCTCCTTCCTCTTGTGAGAACAAGGTGGGATTTTCTTATTTTGCATTATGGTGCTGAGGCTCCTGGCAAAAATGGTGGCCACCTGCACACACGTATTATTTTATATATATATATATTTATTTCCTAGTGTGTGCATACATACAACACAAGATCAATAGACTAAAGGCAAACTTTGTTTCCCACTTAGAGGCCTGAGCAAATACATGGAGGCCTTTAAGTGCCTGAGGGAGCACAGAGGGATAAACGAGAATGGGGCAACATTTTCTGAATTTCGATCAGTGGTTGGAGAGGCAGCAAAAAGCAAAACGATACTCACCCCTCCCCTGAATAGCCAAAATAAAGTTCAGCAGAGCTAGCCAGAGGAAGAGGTATCTAGAAAGAAAACCTGAAAACAGATTACTTTCTCGGCACGGAGTTTCCCACTATTCATATTCCTTTCCAAACCTGAATTTCTGCCCCAGCAGTTGGATATCCCCATCTCAGCTCCACGGCCCAGGAGAGTCTCTCATAAAAGCTACTGAATACTGACTATTCCTCACCATGTTTTAAATACCTACAAACAAACACGCACGCTTACGGTGGCTGTGGGCAGAGGAATTGAGAGAGATCCCACACCTCCACCATCATCGCAGAAGGAAGAAATACATCATTTACTAAGCCACAAACCACTCGGAAGCAGAGACAAAAGTGAGACCATGGTTTCTCCTAATTATTCCCTTTTGGCAAAAAGCATCTTTCTGAAATTCCAGTCAGGCTCTAATTCCCGCGTTGGGATGTGCGGTGTGAGGAGCACGTGTGGTCCACCAGCCACGCTGCAAAGCCTCAGCTGCCTCAATCGCCAGGAGCTCCAGCAAGGTTAAACCAACCCGCAGCCACCGCGGCTTCTGCTCAACAACTACAAAACTATCAGCGTTCGTATTTCTGCCGGAGCCAAAAAGACGTGACAGGCTTTGATATCAATTCGTGTCTGATATCTGTGAGCAGGGATATTGTAAGAACAGAGAACAAAGCAAACTTTGCTCTTTTGCAGAGCGTATCTGACAACAATAAATCCATATTCGGGATCTCCGGCAATGACTGCGAAAGGAATCACAATCGGGTGTGAAAATTATGAAGGACTATAAAAGCACAGGGGAAAACGCAGAGAAGAAATTCAAAGCAAAAAAAGGGACTCTGAGGGGGTTCAAGAGACTCATCAAGCAGAGAATATGGGATCTAATCAGACACTAACCAGTTTTTAAGTGGAGAATGCGTCTTATCAAGGAGAGAATGGGCCAGGAGGGCAGGAGAGCCACATCCCAGCACTGTTTCTGCTGCCAGTGCTCAGAGGTACAGCTGGGCAAGCCCTCAGCCCTTCTCAGATGGGGCTGGTAACACTGATGCACCTGACACGAGGCGTTTTTTACATCCGAGGCTGATGAGTTTAGTCAATTTAGCCCGCTTCCTCGGCAGCTTCTGTCCCCCACTCTGACTCCCATCCCACAAATGCTCCAGCTCACTCCCAGCTCCTCTAAGGATGAGCTCAACCACAAAGCTTCGGCATCCTACTGAGGTCCCAGCACAAGCCCTTTGACAACTCACTGCCATTTGCTCTTAGCTCACTGGATTTTCTTCTTGTCTTCTGGTATAAGCTGTCAGGAAGTGATAAGCTTAAGTCGTGATAAGCTCTCAATGACTTTCACAAACACATTCACACAAAGCCCTCTATGACTGGAGTAACTCTACATGACTCTTTGGCGGTGCTCAAATTACTCCTGTAAGAGCACTTGGTTTCACAGGTGTTACTTTCATGCTTACACTCTGGGGATGTAATTTCTAGAGAGCTTCACCTGGGGGCCCTCTTTAAGGAAATCACGTTTTGCTGAGCGGCTCCATGTCCGACGGCAGTACCAGCACTGCAGCTCGATGGCCTGGCATGCCAGAAACCCCTCTAATTCTGGTAAATTCCCAAACACTGCCTTTTTCAACACTGATATTCTGACACAAAGAAATTATTCTTTTTGCCTTGCCCATGAAAGAAAACTTTTTAAAAAGACAAGCTGTGAGCCGGGCATGTAGTGTGAATTTAATCAACCATTACTCCTGCCCTCTCCTACAGGTAAGGCAGGCAGAGTAACCTCAGAGCCCAACACACCGAAGAAATAAAGACAATTCTACTGCTTCAAAGCTAGCAGGGATTTCGCCTTGTTTAGAGCTCTGCATTTAGCTTTCAACGCTATCTGAGCTGCACAGCTGGCTTCAAATGTCTTGAGTTCAATTCAAGTCCCACCAAACAACAATTCAAGGTGCCCAGGACATGTCATAGGAAAGTAGAAGACAGCTTTATGGTGGCACCTGCACTTTATGTCGCTTAGAGAGGCTGCAGACTACTCTGAGAAACCAAAGAACTAACAAGTTCTTTGTTACATAGCTGAGTCTGTTCACACGCTCCTTTTTCCTCCAGTTAATTAAAAATTATATGCTATTTAAATCTCATTTCTTTCTACTGGGCATCAGGCAGAAGCTGAAAAGAGCAGACCTTCATCAAACCCATTTCAAATTCTGATTACTTTTAAATTCAGAAGCAAAGGAATTTGCAAATACCTCAGGAGGAGTGAATGGAGAGTCTGGATGTTCTTTATTGCAGTCTAAAGACAAATAAAAGCACTCCCATTCTGAGTACATTCAGAGAGAAGATGCAATTTATTAAATGTAATGAGTTTTTCAGACCTGCGATACTGAGAACTTGTTTGGTTATTTTTTTCTTTTTTTTTTTTAATTAAAAAGCCTATCTGCCATTTTGTCGATTTATTTGGTATCCAAGTGCTTTTAAACACTGGCGCTTAAATAATATGAAATCCATCTTTGCCAGAAACCTTTAGAGCAGATAAGCACAAGTAAATTACAGCCTTCTTTACAGCATCCCAAACTTCAGTAAATACTGGTCATTATAGACTCCATCTAAGGCATCACAACATACTGGGAGCTTACTATTTTCTTCTGTGACTTAACTGAGTCCCTATTAGCAAGTAGATTTATGGTTAGAAGATTTACATAACAGAGAAGATTTCAGTTGTTCTGTCACTGAGTATCTACAGATGAAAAGGGCCAGTAAGTTTGATGAGAGACTATACAGTCCTCAAAAATACAGTGGCATTTTTCAGCTCCAACTGAGAATTTTGCTTCTTTTATAGCATTAATCACTATTTTGAACTGACGTCTCATGGCAGCAATACAAAGCTATGGCAGATGTAGGCTTGCTAATATACAGCTCTAGCAGCCCTCAACAGTCCTTTCTTGACTTTAAATGTTTTCCCACAATGTAAAAAAATCCCACTTCAAACGACATCCATGGAATTGAGATGCTGAACAGCTCTGCCATGGAAGTGCATAGGCGCTCAAAGCAAGGCAAACGTATCAAGAACAAAGATGGGGCTTTGAACGCTAAATAATGAACATATTTCTTTTTATCAACACAGAAACTGTCTGCAAAACATCTACAAGTGGAGGGCTGCTTCTGGCTCCCTGAGACATGAGTTTCACCCCTGAAAGGAGACAGGGGGAGATGAAGCCCTCGCACGCAAAGTCAGGTCCGTGCCCTTAAAAACCTCAGAGGCACCTTCACGCCTGCAGAGCGCATCACCATGCCTGCTCCAAAACCCAGCTTCTGTGGTGGCTACGCATTTGTTTCAGAGGCTGCTTCCTGGCGAAAGGCCCCACAGTGATACAGAGCAGTACTGGCTCTTCACATTGAACAGCTTTTTAAACCAAGAAAACTGCAGGTTTATGCACAGGCATTAAAACCATACCGAGAATACAGCCCGGGCCAGCCGGGTGCAAACCTGAAACCCAGATGCTGATATCGGACCCCTGATACCGCAGGAGAAATAACCGGGAGGTGCCATTTTGTTCAATGCACCACCAAGTGCCTTCTCCATAAACCCCTTCTACCTTATGTCTGCTGCAGGGAAGAGGGATGCTTTCCTCTTAGATCTCTCTGTTTGATAAACTATTGCCCCGCTACTATCAGCCAGCTGAGAATTTAGCAAAGCTTGAAAATAAGAAGAGAAAAGATTTGCAACTGTTCTTATCTGTTTATTTATGCTGCTTCAAATAATTAAATTCTGAGGGGTTTATACTCCCGGAATAGGAGGTGGCATATAATTTGCATGCTGCTGGCGCAGTCAATTATTTTGGGAAATGCTGAGAAATTGGGCTATGGTGTCAGCCCCCAAAACAAGCATGGTAATGTATAGGAGGACACCAACCCTGCTCAAAGGAATTTGCAATTCCTAAAGGTAAATTAGCAATCACAGATGGTGAAAAGTGGGAAAAAAAACCTACTAGCAAAGTCAGCAATGTAGTGGATAGACATGTTTTCTTCTGTCTCTATTTTGTTTTTCCATACATTAAATATAACCTCAAACACTCTCTAATACAGCACATGGGTGCCCATCTGCTACACCAACACCTCTTACTCTGAGAACACCCACGCCACAAAAACGAGCGAGGAGATCGCTTTCAGAAAGAGCCACCTACTTCCCATCAGCAACTTCCAGCAGCTTCGTCAGTCACAACAAACTTCACAGTCCCTCCTGATTTCCCACAAAAGCCGCTCTCTGTCCCCTCCTGCGTGATCCCATATGTGCTGCCTGCTCTTCTCCCCCATTTCCCCACTGTCCCCTCTCCTGCTACGCCAAGCTCTGCTCCTCCAGGGATGTCCACAAATACAACGGGAAGATGCCCTCCACTGATCCAACTCTGCTATCGGGGCGTCCTGCCGTATTTTGAGCTGTGCTGTCCTGATTTGGGGTGGAGCACAGCCAACTCTCTATTCAGTGAAAGATGCTCTTGTTCATCCTTGTTGCTGTGGCAACCAGGCTCAGCCAACTCAGCTGTTTACCCCATGGAGGGGTAGCACCGCTGGGGAGGAGTGGACAAGGCAGGTGACCCAAACTGACCAACCGGGTATTCTCCATCCTATCTGCCACGCTCAGTATAAAAGCTGAGGGATCAAAGGGGAAGGGCTGGCTCTTCTTCTTTGGCTCTTCTTCAATGGCTTGCTTTGATAACAGATGCACAAGGAAGACCCTGTCAGTTTGTTCACACTCGATCCCCACCAGTGTGTTCCAGAATCCAGTTCCCAGTCACCGAGACCGCTCTGGAACTTTCCTAGTGCCTGCCGGTGACATCTCCCTGGGAGTTTGATATGGTTTTTTATATACTGCATGTATTTAATTTTTTCCTTTTTTATTTTATTATTACTATATCTCATTAAAATTGTTTAGATTTTTTCCTAAACTCCTAACTGTCCTTATCTCTCTTCTTCATCTCCTTGGAGTAAGAGGTGGGGGAGAGCATCTGTCGTCTTGTTATTGGCCAACTCAGCCCAAACCACAACACACGCAATAGCTAAAAAAGCATGCAAAATAAGGAAACAATAATTAGCATTATACTTGGGAAGTATTTAAGAGAATAATATTTTTAGTTTCAGTGTTCACACACACATTTCTTTGCTGCACGGGCACTAAGAGCAGAAGCACCGCTCTGGATTTGCTCCCAGTCTTTGTTTGACTTGCTGAAAAACAAGATAGGACAACAAACAGTGCTGGTTTGTCAACAAAAGCACTTTGGCCACCCTTTACGTTCTCTTTAAACGTCTGTGGAGATTTACTGATGCCCTTGAACCACGTGGAGAATAAACCTCACTGCTCATGTTGTGCTGCATGCTAAGTCTGGGCTGCCCCAGGAAGGAGAATATCCTTCGCAAAGGCATGAAGCGCCTCAGTTCCAGTTTCAAAGAGCTAGCGAGAGTACCATGAGCAAGGGGAAGGAAGAAGTAAAACTTCCTGCTAAGTAGTTTTCCAGAGAAGCATGAAAGTGGGTTTTCAAGTTAATTGCAGGCTAATTGTCTATGGAGACAACTTGCTTTCCTGCAAACATCCAGACAAATAGGGCTGCTTACAGAAGCTGAGGGCATCATTACCCAAGGAGCAAGTGCTGCCTTTATATTGGCACACTTTATATCGCTTCCCTTTATAATGGCCCTGGAAACTTCCATATTTTTATTTGCAATTTTTTCTTGTGGAAACTATACTAGTCGATAGCCTACCCTGAGGCATCCTGATGCTAAAATATTTCCTTTGCTTTTAACACGGACAAAATGTAGGAAACTGTGCATGCTCCTACAGTGGATGCTAAAGAATTTATCATAAACATTTCAGGGGCAAATTTTAAAGACTAAATAAGGGAGAAAGAGTTCATAATTTAAAAGACACCAAAACACAGCAGATACAATTATTCTTTGCTGATCTCTTTCTTGTGAAGACAGAAAAAACCAAGACTTTTGATACAAAAAAAAAATATCCTTCCAATTCACTCATTTTCTTCCTTGCTAATGTTTGGGAGGGACAAGAAGAATCTTGCAATTGATTTATTTTTTGTTTAGAGGAACTAATAGCTAGTAAGTCTGAACACAGGTTCACAGAAGTACAATGTAAAATTTTTAAAAGGTACTATATGCTAAGAAATTCTGGTTTCCCCATTTGTAAGGTTAAGGTTATAAATGACAGGATTAGATGTTCCTTAGATTCTGGAAGCCTGACTTGGACACCAGAAACCCTCAACACAAAAGCAGGCTGGTGGGAGCAGATGACCTGCGCTCAGGGCACAAACCTCTGCTAGAAAGAGGGGTTGCAGCCTTGTGGACTGTGGACCCACGCACAAACACAGCCCCCAGCATGTGCCCCACCACCAGATTTGTCCCTGTCCCCTCCCTGCTGCACAGCTCTCACCAACACAGACCACAGTCCAGCTTTCAGCCCCTTTCCATCTAGAAAGGAAAAATCTCCCCATTTATTTCCACAGCTAGGTCTTTAACAACTTCTGCATTATCTTAAACAAGACCAGACACCAAAATCTGATGTAGATATTGAACGCCAAAGAATCACAGACTGGTTAGAGTTGGAAATAACCTTAAAGCTCATCTAGTTCCAACCCCCCTGCCCTGGGCAGGGACACCTCCCACCAGACCAGGTTGCTCCAAGCCCCATCCAGCCTGGACCTGAACCCCTCCAGGGATAGGGCAGCCACAGCTTCTCTGGGCAACCTGGGCCAGTGTCTCACCACCCGCACAGTCAAGAATTTCCTACTGATATCGAAACTGAATCTCCCCTCTTTCCATTTGAAGCCATCACCTCTCATCCTATTGCTACACTCCCTTGTAAAAAGTCGCTCTCCAACTTTCTTGTAGGCCCTCTTCAGACACTGTAAGGGCACTATAAGGTGTCCCCTGGGCCTTCTCTTCTCCCAGCTGAACAACCCCAACTCTCTCAGAGCGTCCTCATAGGAGAGGTGCTCCAGCCCTCTGATCATCCTTGTGGCCTCCTCTGGACTCGCTCCAATATGTCCACATCCTTCTTATGTTGAGAGGCACCACAGCTCAACCCAGGACTCCAGGTGGGTCTCACCAGAGTGAAGTAGAGGGGGAGAATCCCCTTCCTCACCCTGCTGGCCACGCTGCTGGTGATGCAGCCCAGGATGTTGGCTTTCTGGGCTGTGAGCGCACATTGCTAGTTCATGTTGAGTTTCTCATCCACCAACACCCCCAAGTCCTTCTCCTCAGGGGTGCTCTCGATGCAACAAACAGAACTGAGGGTATCATCCATCTGTTGCTAAATAACCCCTTGGTATCCCCATAATTCCCCATGCTATGAGCCAGTTTGACTCAGTGATGACCCAGTGAGGCTTCCCAAAGACCAAAGAAGGTAGTATTGTTTTCCTAGGACGGTACAGCTGCCTTACAAGCAGAGGCTGAACAGGTTGCCAGTGTACAATCTGGAGAGGAGAAGGCTAAGGCTTGGTGTCATCAAGGCGGTGAATAAAATGAATGCAGAACGGTTTACCCAACAATATTACAAACTGGGGGGAGAGGGGAGGAGGGAGAAGAAATAATAAAAGGAAATAATCAATGAAACTTATAGCGTACAGGTTTACCATTGAAAAAAAAAGCACTCTTCCCTGTGAGTTGGGAAGACCTGGAGCCCATCGCTAGACGGTGGAGGCAGCAGGATAAGCACAGTCCAAAGGGACCAAACACATCAGTCAGTGGAGATGGTGATGCTATAGGTTGGCTGAAAGCAAGATACACTGCAGTAAAATTCAGTAAAATTTACCAACTAGTTATGTATTTGGTCTTATTGTTGGGAGATTTTGTTTTAAGATTAACTTAACAAAAGTTTATTAAAAGTGATGGACTTCAAATACAGGGAGGCACAACTCCTCCAATACAGAAAGGTCTAATCAAATCTTTAAAATTAATCCGTTGTAACTCGGAAAGAAACCTTGAATTATAAACGTTAAAAAAACCCTTTAAAACTATGCTTTTATGGACATCAGGAAAGGCAGCACAGGGTGATTTAAGTTCTTCAAGCATCTTCTAAAATGGCTTTAGAGAACAAAAGGGGACAGTTGCTTTGGTTCCAAAACACAAATTGATCAGTTCTGTGTCTGTCTTAGTACCAAGCAGCTTTTTGTTCCCCAATTAATACCATGAAATAGTTTAGAAGAAGAAACTTTTCTGTACTGGTGAGTCAAAATCAGACCCTGTGTGTTTTAATCTGAGAAAAGGCCATGGATTGTTGAGCCCATAAATCAATATAAATGGGAAATACTACTGTTGCATTCTCTTGTTTGTCAAACTCACTCAAAACTTTGCTTATTAGCAAAACTCAGTCACTTTGTTTATCAAAACTGCTCTCGCCATATTTCATACATTAGTAGTGTTTTTGGAGACATGAAAAAAGGTGATGAAAAGGAAGATCTTGTAAAGTACTTATTTTACAGCAGCTGTTCGTATTAACTACTTTTTCAAGAATTGCATGGAGAAAGTAATAATCTACTTATGAACGTGTTTCACTGTGATGGTTTCTCTGATTATCCAACTCTGCAATTAAAACATGAAAAATATCAACAAAATTATTTTCAGGAGTATTTAAAAACAACTCAAGTGCTTCATTTTCCCTGCATGATGATCATACTACTTCTGTATTAAACGGAATGAGTATTTTATTCTGAGCTCTGGCAAACAGATCTATATAGTTTTTAAATGTGGACTTACAGTGAAAGCTTTTTCCTATAGTAAAATTATTTCATGCTATTGAATTTTAAATAACACCATATATCTGACGGAGAGGAAAGCTGTTCTCTGCAAGAGGAACACAAATACAGATGTCATCTGAGGGTGAGCAGATACACCTCAGGATCTACTCAGCTTTCTCAAGAGCAGCCAGGGGACCTGGCTGTACACACACTCACCTTGGGGCTCCCTCTGCTCCAGCTTTACCACGTAGCAAACCGGTCTTAAAATTGCACATGATGGCTAAACCTCCAGGGGTTACAGGAGCTGCTCTTGTCAGTGCGTTTGAGGAAAGCTCTTCAAGAATTTTACTGGGCTGAATAGTTTTTACAGACCTTTATTTCTCCAGGTATTCAACCTCATTATAAAATAAAACTAGCGTTCAAGATTTCTCCATGCTCCACTTCCAAATTGAGCCGCAAGTTTCAAGTCCCCATCACAGAATCACATAGGGTTTGAAGGGACCTCTGGATAACATCTAGTCCAACCCCCTGCCAGGTCCAGGTGGATCAAGCAGGTCCACCCAGAGCAGGTTGCACAGGAACGTGTCCAGGTGGGGTTTGAATGTCTCCAGAGAAAGAGACTCCACCGCCTCCCTGGGCAGCCTCTTCCAGGGCTCTGCCACCCTCACAGCAAAGAAGTTCCTCCTCATGTTTAGGTGGAACTTCTTATGTTCCAGTTTGTGCCCATTTCCTCTTGTCCTGTCCCTGGGCACCCCTTGAAAAAGACTGGCCCCATCCTCCTGACACCCACCCTTTAAGTACTTATAAGTGTTTATCAGACCCCCCCTCAGTCTTCTTTTCTCCAGACTAAAAAGACCCAAGTCCCTCAGCCTTTCCTCATAAGAGAGATGCTCCAGGCCCCCAGTCTTTTGTTGATCCTGAGGGTGTCTCAACTTAGCATGAGCCACAAGGTTTCCAGGCTCTGTTTCATAATACCTTTTCTAAAGCCTTAAAGTTGATGCTGAAGGAAAACTTACATAAAATGAGAAATCCAAGACTAAAACCTTTGAGCTATTCTACAATTAACTAGGAAATAATCTAAATAAGGTGAGGAAAACTAAGAGATTAACAGGATGCTGCTGTATTTGTTTCTGACACGTTGGCATACACACCAAAATAAGGTACCGAAGAAGTTTCTTTTTGATTTTATAGAAATGTTACGTTTCCCAGACTCCCAACACAAGCCAGCAACCATGCCTCAGCACCTTCCTTCCATTCCTGCCTTGAAGACAGCTTGTAGTGTCTTCACGGAGCAAGCCCACTCAGCTGGCTCCAAAAGTTGTCACCGCTTTCTCTCTCTGCGATCTAATGAGCGCTGCCAGAAAAGACAACTCACATCGATGCCTCTCCTCCAAAGCACTTGCAGGTGAGCCAATAAAGATAACAGCAACATTAAACCAACTACAGGGACAAAGGGGAAAACTCTGGGCATTGGGTAAGCACTGTGACAAAGCTCACCTAGAAAAAGCTGCATAGGAAAAAAAAAAGTTTTTTGAAAAAGTAAAAAAAAAAATAAATCCCAGTCAAAGGAGCCACAGAAAACTGAGCCCCTAAACTGCAACGCTTTCCAGCCTGAAAAGACTAGCAAAATGCTGGAGATGCCAAAGGCAGGCAAACTAAACAAACAAGCAAAATGGAAAAAAAATAGAAAAAAGTTTCTTTAACTTAAGAGCACTAATTAAAGACTTTGAGAGTCAAGGCAGATTTTCTCAAGAGCAAAGGCAACAGGAACACCCCAACTTACAAGAGCATTTAAAGAAAGCAGCAAGCAAGTGCTAGGGATTTTCAGTTTTTAATGACAGCTGAAATCAAAGACAGAAAAATCCACACTGACTATTCCTGGAGCTATATAATCCAGCCAAGCCACCCATCCCTTACTTCTTTTCAGCTCAAATTGCAGTTGCACCGAACCCAGGAACTGAAACAGAGTAGTCTTGAAATTAATACGCTGATCCAATAAAGCATTTCTTCAGAGAATCAAATAGAATGTTGCCAGAACTTGCACCTTCCTTATTTATGAGTAATTTTTATTTCAGTCTCATGATTCTTAGGAACTGGATATATGGGACCTTCTTTTCTTTCAGACCTTTTATGTTAGAAACACTGAAAGGGGAAAAAAAAAGAAGAATGAAACTTTCAAATTTTGGGTCATTGCATTTAAGTCAGAATAAGACACTACTTCTCCTTCTGTGTTGCCAGGGGCAGAAAATGTAATTTATAGAAGAAAGCATCTATTTTCCAGACGGAATTGGTAGCTTCCTGTACTAAGGACTTCTCAGTGGTGAAACCCTGAGTCAAAGAGACATTTCAACGGATGGTGTTGCTGAAGCAGTAAGGACCAAACCCTCCTGTGCAAAAAATCCTGAAATAATAATCAAAAGCCAGTATGTACACACTTGGGGGGTAAAAAAGGTCACACACAGAAATGGGAGAAAAAGTACACGCAATGCAGTTCTGCAAGCTCACAATCTCTTGAAAATGCAAAGCAGCAAAGTGCATCTATTTGCTGCTTGCAAACAGACCATCAACCAGTAGCCCCATATCTGCTCCTCCACAGCCCCACCGCTCCCTGAACCAGCTTTCTTCTTAAAAGACAATCATCACTAGAAAACACAGCTCTTTCCCCTGCCAGTTATTTCTGACTGCACCTTGCCTGCAAGATTTTGCTCAGCTTTGCTGCATGGCTAGAAATGAGCTGAAGTTCACCTGATTGAAAATAGGAAGTCAAAACAAAGGTCAGGATAAGCAATAACCCTAAAGCTTTTGTATAGATGGTCAGCTGCTGCGCTTTGGAAATGTTAGCTGCTCTCTAAATTCATAGAATCATAGGATGGTTTGGGTTGGAAGGGACCTTAAAGATCATCTGGTTCCACGCCACTTGCCCTGGGCAGGGACACCTCCCACCAGACCAGGTTGCTCAAAGCCCCATCCAGCCTGGCCTTGAACCCCTCCAGAGATGGGGCAGCCACAGCCTGGCATCATGGCCTGACTCCTGGACCTTCTTATTTTCACTTAGAAAAGGTGCATGTGTAGAGGAGAATGAGAACATAGCATTTCACACCAGGGCTGCGTCAGGTAGATGCTACCTGCATGCTACTCCCAGGCAGGACACAAGAGCGTGCCCAACCTTGGACTGACATTTTTCATGGTTGGTTATTCCTGCTTACACCATGCCACTGTACTCTTTGCTATTTAACAATAACTAATAATCCATTAGGTATCAATACAGCCCAAGATGAATCATTCCATATTTCCTCTTTTTTGCCCCGCTTCCTCAACCAGTTCTTATTTTTGCCACTGAGTTCAACAACGCTGTTGTCGTTTCAGGTACACAACGAACCCAGGTGTTGTATGAATTTTTCCTTTTGCTCTTCCCACCTCAGACTATTCTCTCTTTGATTAGAGAGCCTCTCCGTTAAAATTTCTGCGCCATGTACTGCAGTGGTCAGGACCCACTTGTATCTTCTGAGACATGGAGATGCCATAGTGAAAATGCTCCTCTGCTGAACGAGAAGAGGGGGAAAAAAGTTCTGCTATTGTCCTCAACATCATTTTCTCTGTTGTCTTTCCCTTGGAGGAATAATCCAATTCCACTTTGTCACATTACCGGGCAAAAACTGTAAAGGTCAGAGAAAAATACAGGCAGTGCAAGGGAGTGCTTATGTTACTTTCTCCAAGGATAACTCCATTTATCCCCCACCAGGCACACAGACAGAGCCAGGCACAGCTGCCTGATCCGTCACCCGATCACATCTGGCTTGGTCAGCCTGGGTTTTTTACCTGTAAGTAACATCAGAAAGTTTTAAATCAAATAGTTGAATATCTAATGCCAACTTTTCTGACATATTGATTGTGTTAAGATCTGAGCAAACTTTACACGAGTTCCCATATTCGTTAGAAGGGAAACATATGACGGCAACACCCTCCTCAAAGTCTTCTAATGAGCCTCTGCAGTTTTAATTGCCAACTGACTGTTGCTTTGTTTTTCCTTGCAAATTATCCATGGTACCAAGCTCCTTTTCAAGTTGGGTAATTTCTGGGGCTTCAGCTAGCAAACTAGGGAAGTAATTCCATAGGACTCCAGTAAAAAAACAGTGGTGGAAAATTCAAACTCATCCAAGCTTGGCAAGAAATTGATAAACTACTCCCTTAATCACGCCGTGTGGCACTGAGTTTTGTGCAATTAGCACTGCTGATAAGCAGAGAAGCTTGAGAAACTCTTGTGCTGGCTTTTAAGGAGGTATCCTTAGTTTCACCAGAAAAAAAGATTTACATAATTTACAGTTTAAAACTTAAGCTTGTGCTTTCTTTTTTTTCCACTAATATTGATTTCCTAAAAGCATAGGCTGGTGTTAAGTACAACCTCACTGAAACTGGCAGCCTTGCACTGGGAGGTTTTTGTGGGAAGTTTTTTATTCAAATTTTGTCCCCAGGAAAATATAATTTTTGATGCTAAAGCTACCCCTCAAATAAATATGACATCCTTGATGCACGGAGACTCCACTCCTCTCACAAGCTCTCAAAAACTGCCTGCAAAAACACTACTTCACTCTGCTCATCAGATTAGTCTTTAAGAGTAACGAGAATTACTGCACAATAAATTTCCACTTACTAAGAAGATCTTTTGTGTTATCAAATGAAGAATTACGAGTTTTACATATAACCAGAATTCAACTGGGGTATCTTTTTGTCTCTTTTGTTCTGTGTTTTTTTCTGGACTTGTCATATACTTTTTTCTACCCACCCATGTTACTAATAAACAAAGCCACATTGGGATTTTAATACAAAATGCATAGACATAAACAAGTCTATGGGCCCAGATGGGATCCACCCGAGGGCACTGAGGGAGCTGGTGGAAGTGCTTGCGGAGCCACTCTCCATTATTTACCAGCAGTCCTGGCAAACTGGGGAGGTCCCAGCCGACTGGTGTCTAGCAAGACACCATCCACAAGAAGGGCTGGCAGGATGATTCAGGGAACTCCAGGCCTGTCAGTCTGACCTCGGTGGATGGGAAGACCATGGAACAGATCCTCCTGAGTGCCATTATGAGGCACATGAAGGTTACCCAGGTGACCAGGCCCAGCCAGCACGGGTTCATGAGGGGCACGTCCTGCTTGACAAACCTGATCTCCTTCGATGACAAAGTGACCCGCTTGGTGGGTGAGGGAAAGGCTGTGGCTGTTGTTTACCTGGACTTTAGCAA